>VYXC01004204.1:936231-985701 GCA_013397175.1 Platysteira castanea | reverse complement strand
TGCCCAGCCAAGCCTGCGGCGGGATGGAGGAGCTCTACAGCAAGGCGGAGACCCTCTCCCTTCGGAGGAAGCACATCGGGTAGGGGCGGCGGCGGGGCCGGGAGCGGGGCAGAGGGGAGGAGGACGAGGATGAGGAGGAGGAGGAGGGTCAGCCTCTGGTGACAGCGCCCGTCCGGACCCTCTCGGCACTGTCCCGGGGCTTCCAGTGCTGGGGAGCGCCTCCGGCCCCGCGGCGAGACCCAGCGGGGAGGGGGACATGGACACACAGACGACCTGTCAGCCCTCTGGTTTGGGAAGTCTTGGGGCCACCCGGTATTCCCCAGGCGGGCGGGGGGATGCCGTCATTAAAACACTGCACATCAAACGCATCACTCACTTTTCCAGCAGATCAAAGCAAGCAGTCAGAATGTGGTACCCAGGTGTATGTCTAAAAGGAGGCTGTGCAGGGTTGGGGTTTTTTGAGCCTGCACCTGCAAAACAGCCATCTCTGGTCAATGAAGCTGTGGCTACTTCTTAAGCTGAGTTTAACCGAGGGACATGCAGGAGGGCCGCCAGAGGTTGTGATGTGAGCAATAGTCCTGGCTGTGCACGTATCTGATCCCTCTGTATGGCAATGTTAGTTCCTACTGGATATGCAGCTTTAATTATTTCTTCAGTAAATGTTGGCAAGTGAAAAGTAAGTCCAGGCTGTAAAAACAGAACTACTTTGCTGATCGCATCTTAAATGTCTAGCACGTACAGAAAGCTTACTAGAAGTTCATAACTCACAAAAGATTCATTAAAGTCATGGCTTTATAAAGAGAGACAATCAACTGCTTTTTAGGGGCCAGCTTGTGGTTAAGGAAGTCCTGCCTGAGCAAGGATTGTAGGATTGAGCAGTGCTGGGCGAACAAAAAAAAAACTTTCATAGAATGAACTGACAGGTTAGAGAAAAAACCTGTAATCAAGAAATGGCCAATGATGATGGACATTGCTTTCAAAGTATAGCAGAGAAATAGCTGAAGATGTCAGAAAAGATCTATGCAACAGGCTAGAAGCTGTGAGAAAGAAAGCAAACTACTTCACTATCCAGGAGTCAAATTTAGGCTTTACAAGTTCATAACCTCAGAATACCCAACAATAACTAGACACCTGGAAACAACTGTGTTTCTCCAAGATCATATAAACATTGCTAGAAGTTCAGAAGACTTTTCTTCTGGTCAGTAATATCATTCAACATAATTACATAGCTGGCGCATTCTCCAAGGTGGGGGGGTGGGGAGGGGGGGAGAGGTGGAGAGAAAGAAAAAAGAGTGTTTAAAGAGTACTTTGGTTAATTTTTTAAGGAGCTTGAGTTTTGCTGGAAGTCAGTGTGATTTAGATGCTTATAAAAAGCTACTTTTAAAGATTTTATCCAAAGCAGACAGGATGGGAGTGTGAGGGTTTTAGGGCTTGCTCAGCACCTCTGAAAATAAAACCTGCAAGGCATTAGTGTTTTGTTCTTGACTGTGACCTCTATATGCTACAGTCAACCATTGCGTAATGATTTTTTGGCTATCGTATAAAACAGTGCTTAGCAGCTTACTTTAGTCCCAGTGAGTTTTTTGGCCATAGATGTCTGTAAGGCATGTAAACAAACAGAGCTACAGCTTAGAAACACGGCAGGACATATAAGGATCTGGAACAACGTGCAGACACTGTTCTCCTGTGAAATCAATTGCAGGCAGAGTCAAGCTCTGGAAACACCCTTATTAAAGGCCAGCTTCTGTTCCCACTGTGCCTGGGAAAATGCATGGCTTTTCACTGTGAGCAAGAGCCCCTGCTTGACCACCACCTGAATGACTCCCAAGCTCTGTGGAGAAGAGAAGAACCAAGTCCCTCAACACTCGATGGGGGAAAAAATGAGAAAACTAAAATGGTGTTGTATTTATTATGTTTTAGGCCTTCCTGCAAAGTTTTCTATGCCAAGGATCCTTTGAAGATAGTGCGTGCTCAGGGCCAATATATGTTTGATGAGAAAGGAGAGAAATACTTAGACTGCATCAACAACGTTGCACATGGTAAGCAGTTTGACTTGTGAGACTGCTTCCATTCCTTAATTTCCAGTAGGGATCAGGACACGTTTCTGCCAAGTGACGATGTTCACGGTGCTTCTCTGAATGTCTTTCTGTGGTTCAGTAATTGACTGCTTGCTAGTAATAACTAATTATTTTCTTCTTTAGTTGGCCACAGTCATCCATATGTGATAAAGGCTGCAACAAAACAGATGGAACTGCTCAACACAAACTCCCGCTTCCTGCATGACAACCTTGTTCAGTATGCACAGCGTCTCACAGCCACCCTGCCCGAGAAACTCTCTGTTTGCTATCTTGTTAACTCTGGGTAGGTCTGAGTTGTATTTGTTTAATATGACTATTTTGCTCCTTTTTGAGATGCACACTCATGACAGCTTGGTCTAAATGTCTAAATCTTACTAAGGAGAACTTAGTAACATGCAACAAAAATATATTCAGCACTGATCAAAACTTAGTAGGTATTTGCAGCCATCATAGTTAGAGTGATGGCTCAAAGCAAGAGAGCAAAAAACTGACCTGCTGAATGCAATGAAATTAAATTAAATGAAACTGACCTGCTGAATGAAATGAAAGTAAATTAAATGAAACTGACCTGCTGAATGCTATGCAAAAAAAGTGGGGGGAAAAAAGCAAGAAGAGGACATTAATTCTGCAAATTGGTGAATATTATGTATAGACTGATGAATGCCATCTGTAAATTGACAGATAACCTTGGAAACAAGTTAGTCTTCTTTAGGCAGTTCAGTAGTCTGTGATCACTTACATGTCCAGAGCAGACAACCTGCAGGGACCTGTGGGCAGAGGGGCTGTGACAGATCAGGCTGGAAGCTTGAGTCTTCTCCCAAATCTGGGTGCAGATTTGTGACGGTGCAAGCACTGGGGAGAACAGATTTGTGGAGTGTGGGAGATGGGACATTGCTTTTTGAGGGTTAGTGGCTGCATTGTGTTCTCAGCTGCAAATTGGTCTCCTTTGTACCAAGGGGAGGTAAATATCTGCAGGCAAACTGGGGGAGGGAAATAAAGCATCTCTTTGTTTGCTGTTTATACAAAGGGCTGTTTTTGCTTTGCCCCCTTACATGGCACTTATAGTCTCAACCTTAGCTTGTAATCCTGTAGAGTAACAGAGTCTGCTGTGTTGATTTATTACATCCATGAGTCCCATGCCTTGTGTTCTGCTGGAATATCCTTTTAATTGGAAACACTTCTTCACTGTTTTGCTGTTGTATCTGTTATTATGCAGGTCTGAAGCAAATGATCTTGCTTTACGACTGGCTCGGCAGTACCGTGGGCACCAAGATGTGATCACCCTGGAAAAGTAAGTACAGAGTAGCTCATGTAAACGCAGCCAGCAACTCCTGCCATTACTTCAAAAGCAGCTTTGCAGCAACCCCCTGCTGTTTGTACTCTGCTGCCTGCTGAAAGAAAAAGTTTTGTTGCTTTTGTACTAGAACAGGTCAGGAAATCCCTTTTTCACATTTGGATAAACACAAACTTTGAAGATCTCTGAAAAATAAGCTTGTTGGTCACCCTAGAAGGTCAGTCACCTGTTAGAGGGCATTTCCCACAGAGACTCCCAAAGCAATTCAGGCCAGAGACTTAAAAGCTGGTGTCAACAGCAGTGAGTGGTCTGGCTACTGGGCTGCTCTGGAAAAGGACTTTCTGTTTGTTACACGTTGCTGCACATGTTTCAATTTGCACAAATAAATATTCAGTGATCAAGAAGAAAGATCCTGTAGTTCTGCAGCAGTGCTGCAATGATGCTCAGCTGTCCTCCAGTGAACACAAGTATGCATACAAAACCAAGTGGCTGCAAAATCAGGAGGCATTGAGAGGGCTGCCAGCCACAGGGTAGGTGGCCGACCACACTTCAAGGTTTTCCTATCCCAGATGCAGCTATAGGTTTGGTGATGTTGCTGGATTTTCTTCTCAGGTTGCCAGAGGAACTGCAAGGGCACATGTCTCTATCTGAATAGCACAAAGCTTGTTCGACTCAGCTATGTTCAGATCCCTGTTAGCCACACACTAACCTATGGGTGTTCTACTAAGAGATCGTGACACGTCTTTGATTTGGTTTGAGGTTTGCTTCGCTTCAAGTTTATGGCTGAACAAAAGTGTTTATTATTCTCTCAAAAAGGATGCTACATGCTTTAGGCTCAAAAGGCTCTGGTTCCTCATTTCTAAATCAATTTGCCTCTGTAGTAGCCAGCTTTAGCACACGCTGCAGTATAAACCTTTTATATTCAAACAATATACTTTTCTTGACAGCGGCTTCTGCCAAACCCTCTCTTCTGCAGTGCCTTCAGGGCAGATAGTTGTGTGCTGCTGCTGCGTAAGGTCCCCTCTTCTCAGTGCCATTCATACTCCTGAGAGTCTTCACAATGGTGTTGGGGTCTAGCTTGCAAAGTTTGGGCTGCACAGAGGGGGGCCCACAGGTTGGAAATAAAGGAGCTGGACCCACTCTTCAGCTCTAGGTAAGGCTGCTAGAGCAGCCACCTTGAAGTCAGTGCAGTCCAGGGGACATCATCTTGTCCCCATGCTGGCATTTGATTTTATTCTGTTTCCACTCTTGCTAGTGAGTTAAAATCCACAGCAATTTCATATTGTCTTTGAGAGAAACCCTGAGTAAATTAAATCAAGGTCCCTTCTCAAACAATGCCACTGTGTTGCAGATACAGTTGCTTATTCAGGATTATGTATAGGCACAGTTGTAAATTTAGCTGTTCTATACATTTGGTGAAAAGTGACTTGGATATTTAACACTCATGCAGTGCTTACCATGGCCATGTTACATCTCTGATTGACATCAGTCCCTATAAATTTAATCAGCTGGGAAAGGACAGCAAGAAGGAATATGTGCATGTGGTAAGTGTGGTTTTTGTTTTGGTTTGTTGGGGTTTTTTTCTTTTTTTGCTTGTTACGCAGCATATCGAATTACCCACTTCTGCTGTAAATATACTTTCATTCTGTTTTGCTGATGCTAGTATACATATGCTTGGCTGTTTTTCAGTGGAATATGCAGCAAAATTGTTTGCTTTTGGTTTTCTAAGAAGGTGTTCAGCTGTGAGGCTGATTTCCTTCATTGTGCTACAGGTTTTCTTAGTCACTGCATTGTATAGTTACACAGTTTGATGAAATTAGCCAATATCCATTGAGTTGGTTTGGCTAAAGATAGGCAGAACTTTGAGTCTAGTTCCAAAAGCTGGAAAGGCAGATTGCACAAGTTTACACAGATTTGGGTATAGGACTCATGGGTGTCTAAGGGAATGTGATTTTTCAGATAAACTTGTGTGTGTTAAAAAGACAAAGATCTTTCTCAGGTCAGAAATGTACACCAAGCAGGTCTTTCCTATCTAGACTTCCTTGTATTAACCACACTGCAAAAGTAGTACCCACCTTTTTTATACCACTTCCTTTCTCTTAGTTACTGAACCTTTCCTAACACCAGTTGTAGAGGCTTGATTGTCATACAGATTTGTACCATGACTAAAATGCTGGAAGGGAATTGACAGACTGGAAAACCCCACTCTCCAGTTGTAGAAATGGGTCTTCTGCGAGAATCTGAAGTAAGGTGGTGGATGGGTACTCACTCTCGTGCCTTGAGGGAGAGGAAGGATAGTCTTGAAAGGTGGATGAGGTAGATGATGGTTCTTACAACAGCTGCATTCAGTAATATTGAATGCATGACAGGCCCAGACTGAGTTTAAGCTCCAGTAAGCATTTTTGCAACTCAAAGCAAACACTCAGGCTGTACTAAGTGCTATCACCTACTTGTTTGGAAAGCCAATAAAGTGGAGCATTAGAAAAGAAAGTAAATGTTTCACAGAAGGATGGCCTTTATTAAAAACAAATAAATAAATTGTTCTTTTCAGGCTCCTTCTCCAGATATCTACAGAGGGAAATATAGGGAAGACCACCCAGATCCAGCAAGTGCTTATGCTGAAGAGGTGAAAAAGATTATTGAAGAAACACAGAAGAATGGACGCAAGGTGTGTGTTTTGTCCTCTAGAAATGCTGAGGCTTCGTCTATTATGGCATGGGGGCATGTCACAGGCAACTAAGGATTTATTTCTTTCCCAATTTCATGTGCTTCCCTCTCCCTTCATTTTTCTGTGATGGGTTCTGTTCAATATGGGACATTTTTCTACCTCATACTCTTATAATATTTTTTCTAGGCAGCAACGAAAGGATAAATAACACAGTTGTATTTAAGTAGATACAATCAAAGCTGTTAAATTTCCTATTTTATGCATTGAATTGGTAGATTGTAAATATCGGAAGGAAAGATTTGAGGTCAGCTGAGAAACTACATCACAAATTCTAGCAAGGATATGTTAAAAAATCCAGGACATGGAGAAATTCTATTGGATAAAATCTTGATACTACACTTCTGAGCCTATTAGCTTAAGATGACTTCGAAGTCATATAAAAAAGTGAAACTTTCAATCATACACAGTATGACCTTGATAAAAACAGCCAGGTTCTGAACAGGTGTACCTAAAATGTGTGTTAATGTTTTATATGATGGCATTAGTGTGTTGAGACATGTAGGACTTGGTCCAAAGCCCACTGAAGTCCCAGAAGACTTCAGTGGAGACTGGACCATGTTCCCTTCTAGTCCAATGGGACTGTTACATCACCCTTCTTTTAGTTTCTTCATCGGCTTTTTTTTATTCTCTACTAACGGATAGTTTTGTTTTTTCTTCCCTTGTTTCCTTTCTTCTGCATATTTCTTAGGTTTTGGTGACATAGACCTGTGGCAGGACAAGTTGTGCTAAAGGCTAAGCCTCACATGCTGTGGGAAGCTTCGTACTCTTTGGCCGTATGCTCAAATGTAGTGTACGGTTCTTTACACGTTACTGCTCGGCCTTGTTTCCAGGAAGACTGCACCAGCACAGAGACCTCTTGATGCTCAGGGAGGGGTTCACAAGTGGTGTGGGGATGCAATCCCTTAAATAGCAGACTTATGCTGAGACCTTGGGGTAATATCGTTGCTGTTGACAAGAAACGAATTTTGATGTTCCAGTGTGTCTGATCTGCTGCTCTTACCCTTCCTGACTTGAAATAACTTTCTTTTTCATTCCTAGCAACTGGAATTATTTCATCTGTAGAATTTTTTCTCTTCTTTTGTCAAGTGCCTCATGCTGACATTTTGTTTGCATAGTTATTTGCATTAGGCAGGGGTGCCCAAAGGCTAGCCACAGGTCATCTTACAGCTCAGCTTCTACCCACCTCTACTGGTGTTCAGGATTCAACAGAAAACCACATATTTTATTAACTTTATTTTTTTTTAAGCTTTATTAACTTCTTAGGGAAAATGACACCCACGGTTGTGTGTCTCCTGTAAACTGACATTTGTAAATAAATTTATGTAGCTCCCAGGAGCCTGATCCAACATCCACTGACACCAGAAAGTGTCATCCAATTCAACAGCTGTAGGACAAGGGCTTAATGGAGATCCATGCATTCCCATCAGGCTGCAAAGGTGGCCCTGACCGCTGCAAATTTGGGCACTCCTGATTATGAAATGAATAAATCCTTTAGCCTTAGCTGTTTTCAAGATCTTTCAGTTGTCCAGCCCACTGCGAGATTAAATTAAGGCCCACATTTAAACGTTTATTTCTAGACTGTTAGATGTCTGTGCCAAGGCCAAGTAGACGAACACAGCTCTCACATGAGTTTGTCTCTTGTAGATTGCTGCCTTCATAGCTGAATCCATGCAGAGCTGTGGAGGCCAAGTAATTCCACCTGTGGGCTATTTCCAGAAAGTGGCAGAGTACGTACAGCACCTCACAAGGGCATAATGGGAAAATTAACCAAAGAAATGGCTTTTTTTACTATAGATTTACCTAATCAATTCAGCTGTTAACCTCTCCTGTTCTTGGCTATCTGTGGTTCATTTCTATTCATTGAAGACTATGATTTCAGTTTAATTTTTTTTAAGGAATATCAGCTAATTTTTTTGGCTAGATAATTGCCATTCTTTGCCTATCTTTAATCCTCCACTGTAAATTTGATGGAAAATGAAGTTAAACCAGTTATAATCCTGCAGTACCATTACAGTACTCCTATTTGACATCAAAATGTCAAATTTTTCCCTTAACACGTAGCATACGAAAAATTTCAGAGCTATAAAATAGCTATAACTGTGTTCTTTCTTTTCTTCCTAACTTGGTCTCACACTGCAGAATTTCTGTGATGCAGAATGCCTTGTCCTTGATTGCCTAGCCATGTTCTACAGCACTAGACTTTCAAGGTATTGTGTTTGTTTTCAGGTATGTGCGTGCAGCAGGTGGAGTATTCATAGCTGATGAGGTCCAGGTTGGCTTTGGCAGAGTTGGGAAGCATTTTTGGGCATTCCAGTTGCAAGGTGAAGACTTTGTGCCTGACATAGTCACCATGGGAAAGCCCATTGGCAATGGACACCCGATGTCTTGTGTGGTCACAACAAGGGAAATTGCTGAAGGTTTTGGTGCTTCTGGACTGGAGTATTTCAATACAGTAAGTTCACAGGAGAAGATTTGCCATTTCTTTTTCTTTTGGTGTGCATATAGCAGTTAGAAGTTTTCCAGGTGATCCAGATAACATCTGCATCCATCACTGCATCACATTATTAAGAGCTCAAGTCAACCACAGTCTAGTATCTAAAAGCAAGTGGAGAGGCTTTGAAATATGTTCTGTATCAAGCAGTACATCATCATATGGACCAGCACAAGCTCTCTGGCAGGTCATGCATCTCAGTTCACATCCATACAGATAAATTCTTCCTTATGTCTCTTTCCCTCTCCCCCTCTGAAATGCTGATCATGCAAAATTTCATTTTCTAGGACAGGCTCTGTGCTGGTGGAGCTCATGCCCTGGCAGACCTTGCTCTGCAGCTGACACCTAACAAAACAGTGACCCTTTACCAGGAAAAATTTCATCTGCGTGCATGCCACAGAGGTTCAGTCTTTTCATTTACTGAGCTCTTTCTGTTCCTGTGACTCAGCCTTCTTCCCAGCTACCACAAATTTCCCTGTTTTTAATGGGGTTTATACTCTCTGGTTCAAAATACATCAAACCTATCATCCACTCCTCTTCCCAGGAGCATTTTGCCTACACATGGAATCAGCTGAATGCTTCAGTCCTGAAATCTTTAAATTACTGCAACCTGAAGCCGAGGAAGAGGGAGCCCTTCCTTGCCCAAGTGTAGGGGATGGTGTTCCACAGCCTGAATGGCACAAAATCCCCACCTTCTCAAGCTTTTCCTCATGACACGCGAAGCAGGAGAGGGCAAGTGAAAACAACGTGGGTAGCCACAGATAAATACTTCATTTTGATGGGTTTTGATTTTGATGACGTGTTTTGTTTTGTCTTTGCTATCAGTTTGGAGGCAATCCAGTGTCTTGTGCCATTGGCTTGGCTGTGCTGGATGTAATAGAGAAAGAAGATCTCCAAGGAAATGCCACACGTGTAGGAAATTATCTCTTGGAGTTGCTGGCTGAGCAAAAGGAGAAGCATCCCTTAGTGGGAGATATCAGGTGGGTGCATTACAACAGTGTCAGAGAAGAAAGTAACTGTTCTAGAAAAAGCAACAAACTTGGTGTGAGTGGAACACAGAAACATGTCATGATTTTGCTACACCTCTCTTTTAAAATGGACTACCCAAAACTAGTATTGTAAGGCAGAATTTTTTTTAAAAAGGTTTCCATCCATCTGCTTAATTAGTTACAAGCGTAGCCCCTAGAAAAGTTTTGGGAGAGTAGGAGAAAGAGCCATCCACGTGCAATAACCAAGTTGTCAGCACACTGCTGTAATCATGCAGACCCTGTTCAAATCTCTGGTCCATTTCCTTGGGAGATGTTACTATGGATTTTCCTCAGCTCATGTTACTACCATTGATAATTGCCTTCAGGTTTTTTGGGGGAAGGGGTTGGAGGGGTTTTTATACTTCTTTTTTCTTTCATTATTTGTCTCCCTGGCTTGCGATTTTCAGGATAAGAATGAAGGAAAATTGTTCTTTCATTCTTATCCGGCCACATAGCTTTGATGAGCCAAATAAATTTATTTATCCAGAAATATCTGTTATCCCGTTTGATTGTGTGAAGTCATCGAAAGGCGACCAAAGACAAAGTCTCCTCTCTCGTGCATCTTCCCCCATTTGCACTCCAGGGAATGGAATTACAGTTGTTAGAAACAGGTATTGCATTTGCAGCCGAAGGCTTGGGTTACTGACACTGGATTTCACTTGTCTGTACTTTTCTTTCCTACTCCAGAGGGGTTGGATTGTTTGTTGGAGTGGATCTGGTGAAAGATAAGCAAAAGCGAACACCAGCCACGGCTGAAGCCCTTCATCTTATTTACAAGTAAGTAGTTCTTACAGACTATGTGTGATCAAACCCTTCTAATATTCTCCAGCAGTTAGTCATTAGTTTCATTTTAAATTTGTGTAGTTTTTGATAACATAGTACTTAAAATGAAAACTTTCAAAATCTGTCTCAGATTGAAGGAAGTGACAGGACACAACATAGTTTTATACCTGTGTCTAACACAGGTGTTTCCTCTTTCCGCAGACTCAAAGAGCGTCAAATCCTTCTCAGTGCAGATGGACCCTACAGAAATATTTTAAAATTTAAACCACCAATGTGTTTCACAATGGAAGATGCAAAACACGCAGTGGAGACAATCGATGCACTTCTTACAGGTATGTGTGTCTTAGGACTCAAAGGAATGCTCTTCTTTGTTCATTTCCCAGTGAAACATCATCATAGCCTAGGCCATTATATGCAAGGGAAAGTAATCAACTGCGTTTCTTACCACTCATCAAACTGCTGTTCTTAATGCCAATTATTATAAATAAATACAAAGCCCCATATGTACTTCATCTAAACTTTTAGGCAAAATCCTGCTCTTGAGCCGTTCTCTCACAGACTCGGTGTTATTACTCATTTCTGGTCACATATGCTGTTTGTTAAGTAGTGAATATATTAATTTACCACAGGCCCAAAAGACACTGCATGTACACTGGTGTAACTTTCCATAATGTGCTCCACCTTTTATTTTTTTCTTTTTGTTTGTTTTTTAACTAGTGTGCTGGAATGTGATTGTCTCACTCAAATACAGCCTGAAGGTTTTCAGGCTCTATTTGTCTTTTACCTGAGGACCAACCCAGGGGAAAATAACATCAGTTATACTGTTAGTATAAGGGCTCTCGGAGCCTGTTATACATTAAATGCTCCTATCTTCTGAGAATGTAACAACTAAAGTTAGACTTCTGTGAACCTGCTGGACAAAGGCAGAATTCCACTCTGAAAGGTCTCTCTGACTGTGCTACAGTCAAGTTCTTAATCTTATTCTTTTCTCTAAATACCCCCAAGCTATACAGTCCTGATAGATTAATCACACTGCCTCGAAAAATGTTTTAGGAAGTATTCATCACTCTTCCGTTTTTCTTCTGTATGATAAATGCCCAGAGGAATAGCTGATTTTTTTACTTTGGCCAGCTACTAAACAGACTGTATGCTTACTTACCTCCCCCTTCTTTTTAATTAATTATTTTATTACCTTTTTTTTCAGAAATGGAAGAGGCCACTGGAATGAAGACAGAAAATAATGCATCTACAAATGTACAGTGTAAAAGAAAAGTATGTTTTAAATTTTTTTTAGCTCTTTTTCAGATAGGTGTTTGGCAAAGCAAGAATAAATCACTTTGGTAGAGCATGCCTTCATTTTGGTAGTGTGAGCGGCTCTGTGCCTTGAAACTGAGCTCAGAGAGTAGCTCGCTACTAGAAATCTGAGAGGATTTACCCTGTCTCACTGGGGTGAATCTAAAAAGAGCTGAGTAATCCAGACCTGCAACATATTATAAACAAGCCCCTCACCTTATCTGCCTGTAGGCAAACAAGACCAGCCAGACTTTGGGCTGCACAAAGTCATGAGCCCAGCAGTCAGCAACTACTGGTTCTTGGTATTACGTGCTACTGAAAGATATTTGGCTTTCTAAGCCAGCCTGCAACCTGGAAGGTGTCCAAGTTTTCAGAGAGTTCCACAGGTTTTGTTTCCACCATAGCTCTTTGAGTATGAATGGCTGACATGCATCCAAATTAGGACTTCTTAGGTTGCAGCCCCAGCTTTGGATAAATCACATATTATTTCTCACACCCTTAAAAACATGTCACCCTCTATACAGGAAAGCTTGCTGAACTGCCCTTTGGTGGGTTTTCCAGTGGCGCTGTGGGGGTGGGAATGCCATAGATCTGCTGCCTAAGGGTGTAGTAATTAAGCAGAGACCTGATGAGTTATTGGCTATATATCTAGATTTTGCTAGGTTTGGAGTGCAAGCCTGCTCTTACAGACATTTCTACACAATCAGTTCAATTTCTTTCAGAACTAAGAAGTTGTGGCAATAATAGGGAGTCAGGCTACCTAATGGGAACCGGGTTCAGTGGCTGCCTGATGGAA
This sequence comes from Platysteira castanea, assembly GCA_013397175.1. NCBI lineage: Eukaryota > Metazoa > Chordata > Aves > Passeriformes > Platysteira > Platysteira castanea. Next base: position 973,210 of record VYXC01004204.1, on the reverse strand, counting down.
GACACACACATGCCTCCACTGACACCTCCTTTCTGTTTCAGACAACTGAAGAGAGTTCTCAGCCAGAAGGTGCAAGTGAAAGCATCAGCCACATGAATGGAGCTGCCTGCCGACAAGAAAATGGGATTTATTCAAAAAAGCGCTCAGTGCACAGTAAAAGAATAAGAACATGAAGAGAGAAAGTTTCTTCATTCAGTTTGAGTTTGTGTCCGTCTTGCTTTTGAGATGAAGAGTGCAATAGTCTGAGTCCTAGGACCTGTTTGAAGCCTAGTCATGCCTTCCATAAACTGGCTGAATTCCTGTTAGCTTCAGTAGGTTTAAAATACCTTTTCAGATACATGAGAATTGTGCCATGTGGCTTGAAATCTACATGTGATAGAATGGACAAGTGATTTAAAAAATACCTTGGTGCTGATGGCAGGCGTGACATAGGTACACAAACTTGGTGAAAACTGCAGATTTACCCATATTATGCAGAATCTGATTTGCTTAACTGCCATAAAGCAAATGCCAATCCTATTAAGTTTAAAAATATATGCTCAACATGCTATTTTTACAATATTTTAAATTTCAATATGTAATATTGAGATGTTAATTACTTCCCATGTTTTAATGGCTGAATTCTCTAAACAATGCTTGAGAAAGAAATCATTATTATCTTCTAGTGTAACTTAGGTCCTATGGACCATATTCCCGGCTGATGTAAATTGGAGTAGCTTTGCTGATGTCAGCAATGCTCTATTAAGAGTCTACCACTCTATGTGTAGAGACACGATGTCTATGCAGGGAACTCTCACTATAAATTCAAAGAAAATGAAGAATGCAATTTTCTATGAATAAAGCAAATTTTATAAATATTTATATAGAGTAAGATTTTAAACTCTTTTTTCCAGAAGTTTATAGATTGAATCCTATCATTCTATAAAATATACAAGTATATATAATTTCAAACACACTGATTGATTGAATTTAACCTGAAGGTCTGTCAAAATGAGGCTCCGAGGGACAGCCCAGCTTGCATTCCTGTGGATTTTAGTTGTTTTGAGAGTTGTGGGAGTTACTGCCTGACCCTGTCAAAGCAGTGCTGGTACTTTTTGTCAGTGGTGATGAAGAGTTGCACACCAGTCGCATGGGATCCTGACATATAAATGCTAACACTGGGTAGATTACTAAAAGGAGAGGACCACTGCATAAACCATGCATGCAACCAATGCCTATCTGTGCTGCAGATACTTCAGACTGACTTGGCTCGCTGTCAGTGTTAAATTTCAATGGCGGCATACAAGCCCTGATTCTCTTTCTTAACACATGCACAGCTCCATACCGTGGAGGACACCGAGGGGTTTCCAAATAGCTTGTACTTCAGAAAAAAAAATACAAAATGTATTTATTTCCTCTCCAATTTTAATACCCTAAGTTCTGCTGTTTCCTAATTGCTGCTAATGATCCTACTGATATGACTGAAAATTGAGCACTTTATCTAATTTCATGTTTTCCACGATTTGCTACATTAATATTGATGTTTCTGGTGTAACGCTTTCCAACATCCTCAAGCTGGCTTATCTTCTGTTTCGTGATCCTTGAATAATCCTTCCATAAAAATAAATCTCTTGTTTGTAATTACGGTGGGGGTTTTTTGTTTGTTTTGTTTTAATTTTATTCTTCAGTATCACCTATTTGCTGAGGGAAGTAACTTCAGTTTCAGCTGGAGGTTGTCCCCATGCCAAAGCAGAACTGACTAGGCTGTGTTTCCCCGAGGCACTCAGCTGTTGGCAGCTCTTACCCTTCAAGCCAAATGTTGCCTCAGCTGCCACAGTTCATTCCCTGCTAACTCTGCACCAGGAAGGACACCACAGGTCTTTTCCAAAACGAAACTACGCAAAGAACTAAGTGAACCTAATTTGGTATGTCTGAAGGCACAGTTTAAGTCACTCCGTGTATGGAGTGCCACTTCTTGCATTACATTATACCTCATGCACTGTGTGCAGCAACAAGCAAGCAAACACTTGTGTGATTTATTAGAAGGCTTAAGCTCAGAGGCACACCAGTCTGTACTATGACACCAGCTGTTGTGGCAGGTCATTAATGTTTAATTTTCAAAAGTATGTCAAAGAAATAGATTTTAAAAATCCAATCAGCCTAAATCTAAGGCGGGGGGGTGGGGGGGGGTGTGAGGAGCGGGGTATGGTTTAAAGATTGCAGCCTCATAAACACAAGGGGCCTGTGCCTCCCTACTTCTCCCTGTACCTGAGCCTTGGGTCTGCATGTGCTCAAAATATTTGGAAAAACCACTGGTCCAATTCACATGTGTTTTTCACCCAGCTTCTGCTTCACAAGTCAGGAAGTTCTCTACCTGTTGGTTCTGCTCTTTTTGCAAAGTTCAGGTTACCTAGAAAAATTAAGCGTTCTATTTTCTTTAAACAAGAGAGGATATCACTCCTATGATGCACACTAAAAAGAGCCACTATCTTTTAAATGGAGGAACAAATCCAACAGTTATCAGTCCAGTAGCTGAGCTGGACCTACTGGACTTACTACATCAGTATTCCTACTCTATCTCAGAGTCCACCTGCAAGATTATGCACATTCCCTACTGTGAAGGCCTTACAAATTAGAAGAGCCTGACTAAAGGATGAGAGAGTGGAAGCAGAAATAATCAAGGCTAAACACAGGAACCACAGTTCCAGTCAGCTGAACTGATCAAATATATTCCCTTTGCTAAACAGGCAAGGCTTTTTTCTCCCTTTCTGACTCCATTTCCCTTTTTCTTCTTTCTACCTCTTCTGTCCTGGCTGTGCAAATCCTGGTTTTAGCCATGTAATTGAACCTCCACCCAAGCCTTTCCAATCATCAGACTTCTCCATAAGCCAGTTCCACTCACTAATCTTGCAGAATAAAAATAACACCACACCTTTCCCCCCCAAGTTTTCTGCAAGGCTAAGGAACAAACTCATGCAGGAGTAAGAGACAGTGGAGTGAGGGAAAGGCAGGAATCCATCCCAAGTGGGCATCGTGCTGGAGTTAGTTACTTGTATCTTGACTCCAGCTCATCATCCTACTGGAATCTCAGTCATGATAATTTTATTGCATTCTCATAGTTTGTCACTGTTTTCACCAGTTTTATATTGCACATTTATACTTTTAAACAAACAGACCGGTTAGAACAAGGGAACAAGAAAGGACAGTGCTTACTGCAAATACTGATGAAAATGTGACACTGAGAGTCTGAACCCACTGCCAGTTAATTCTGCTGCATGAAAGAAAGCAGGACTGAGACTCTGTGGAGTCAGGAAGCTGTGTCTTAGACAGCACTGTTCTGGAGACAAGAATCAGCAAAGTTGCCATGTCAGCACAGTGCTGCAGAACTGCCAGGGAAACAGAGTATGCCACATGTCCTCATCTGGGGAGAAAAGCCTCAGTCTTACCTCTGTAAAACATTGCAATGGGACTACAATGAATGGAAGAATTATGCAGGGGTATTATATTTTTTCTGTTGCTTTTTAGATAATTGGTTTCTTGGACATAAAACAGCCTCTTCTCAGAGAATACATTTATATAATCTTCACAACTGTTAAGCTTGGTGGCTGGGAAATAACAGACAGCCCCAACACACCAAAGTCCGGAAAAGTCCTCACACACGCATCCAGAAGCAGCAAGCTCTGATTATATCTCATAAAATAAGGGAGGTAAATGAAGGGGACCAAGGGACAGGCCTGAAAAACTTATTTTACATGTCATTGCAATGCACAAGGCATTTTTTTTAAAAAAAAATAAAAATAAAATAGAGACAAAAATTCATTTTTAATATGGTAAAAGTCTGGGTCAAATGTCTGACTGGGGCAAAAATTTCAGCACCAACATGCAAAAAATCACACCTAAAAAAAGTCAAAACCACCCATCATAAAAATATAACTAAGTGAATGCCTCTTGCAAAATGAATTTGTACCAGTATTTCTTGGACAGTAAGCCCCCAGTGCTGCAGCAACTAAGCTAAGAGCTGAAAAAATCTGAATGTGTTAAAGAAGAGGCAATTGGTAATATACTAGAGAAGACCAAGTAAGGCACTGGGATGTACAGTTAGGTACTGAGTATACACACTGAAGCATATTGTAGTTGCATCTTTGACCTGCCTCTATGGGCTTTTTCTCTATTCAATAAAATAACTTTGAAAAAAACCCGAGTGACTTATACTTGCAAGCAGGACAAATTAGCTCATAGCATCAGAAAGGTGGGTTTAATTTTCCAGGTTTTTCAGTGATGGCTTGAGCAGGTGTTCTTGTAGTGTCTCTTTTCACCCTGGACCTGGCCTGTGCTGCTGCCAGCCCAGCTCTGCCAGAAGGGTTATGCAAGAGAACACAAGGCCAAATGACTGTGACGGGATTTCCCTATCTCTGCTATCCACACACATTCGTATTTTCCTACCTGGAACATTTGATTTTGTTGGTGCCTGTGGTTCAGCAGGAAAGCCAAATTAGAAAAGTCAAGTTATATCTTTGCATTTCCCACTGACTGGTTGTATGCCTGGACTGTCTCATGTCGTGTCTGTAGGCCTCAGCTTCCAGAGATGCAGTTTATCTTACAAAGGCCAGGAGAGACAGCTCTGCAGAGGAAGACTCCTCTTTATTTCATAAGGAAAAACATTTGGGCCTAAATANGGAGAGACAGCTCTGCAGAGGAGGACTCCTCATGCTGATATTTTCATATTTGGGCCTAAATGAAAACCCCAGAAACAAAGCACCAAATGTTTAAAGCCTTCACTGAGCTTTGCAGCTCAAGACCAATGTGCACTAAACAAAAGAGTCTTCAGCCTCTCCCACCTCTGCTCACAGCCATTCATGTGTCTTAGGTAAACACTGCTCCAATATCACAATGACATACTTTTACAACAATATGGAATTAAAAACTAAATTAAAGGAAGGGGAAGGGGAAAAACATGAAAAAGTGTGTTTTGGCACAGCACTGAAGATTGCTAAAAGTCTTTAATAATCAACAAGGCAGAAAGTCCTGAGGTCACATGAAAACCTGGAAAGGATTCCTGGCTTCAGCCTACTATTGATCCATTACATGGCTCAGATAGTGACTTAACATCTTTATGTCTCTATTTACTTCCACATATAAGAGCAGCTGTAATAATCTTTATTATGGTTTGTAAAGGTTAATCACCTTATCAGGAAAAATACTGGTGATACAGGACTGCAAGACCCAAAGTACAGTTAGCTCAATTTATTTATTTGCAGTTATCTCATTTTATTCCTTACTCACCTGTGGTTTTGTCAGGGAATAAACCCCTATGATGGGCAGTATGTAATCAGAGACTGATTATATGAAATATCAGGAGGCAATGAAGAGGCACAAACATAGAACCACAGGGACAAAAGTAGTCTGGCTAGCATCTCCAAGGAAGCTTAAAGGTCTGTAAATACATTTTCAGTTGCCATAAGACACTTCTTTAAACAAATAGAAAGCTTTTGGTATCCATTCCTTAGCTTCTTCATTCTAGTCACAAAATAAGGCATGAAAGGAGTTCATCTGGAAAATGCGCTGCTAACACGCTCCAGTGGCTGGCTCTTGAGAACAAAGGTTTCTGTTCACAGTGCTTATAACCAGCTCTCAATTAAGCTAGCTTTCTTCTATTCTCTATTAGGCAAGACACAGGGCTTATAAATCATAAATAAACGAGACCATAAGGACAGACTATATTTCACACATTCACTTTTGAAGAACAGCATCTGAGTGCAGACGAAACCTACAAGTCTCTGAGACAGAACCAGATTCTCTTCCAAATTATGCCTCTATGCAAAAATAATCACAGCATTTAATGCTGCTTTCTTAACCCACAGTTAAATGAGGACACTTTTTTTTCCCTAAATGCCAGTGGAAAAAGAAATTACTTCCAGTGTAAGCTAGATTTGACGTAAGAAGGTTTTTTTCTGACATAGATGTGTAAATATAACAAATATCTACAGGTAAGGACTTCATTTTCGTTCTTTTGTCTGAAGTGCCTTAAACTACTACCCAGTTCATGAGAGAGGTTGGAGAGTTACCTGCAAGCACTGTACGGAACTATTTGCCCACAAATGCACATGGCTTCATAGAAAATTCAGAAGACTTTTCCTTCATGCCTGTTTTCTTATTTGCTGCACCCCAGTGAGAGTCCTGTTCTCTTTTTACTGCACCTACCCTACACTATAAATCTTCTCCCAGTTTGGATTTGGGAGCAGGGGGATGGGACACACTGGAAAGCATGCTAAGAGAGCACTTCATATTGCAAACATTACCACCTCCCATAGTACAGTCAAAGCAGCATAGATCTTCAGGTGCTGCTGGGTACCCATCTCTAGGTATATTTTCTCCTCACTTTCTTTTGTCTTCCAGCATCATAAAGTTGCCAAACCTCTTCTTCCTCCTTGTCTCTCAAAAATTTTCCAGCTACTAACAATACTGCCTTCTGTAAAAACTTGCTATTTTACATTCCAGAAGAACAGTCTAGAAGAACAAATAGCAGTCGTTTATACTGGCATTTCTTCTAGAAATAATGTGCATGTACATTATGCATCTATGAGTAGGTTTGTGTATATATATACATATATGCACAAAGGCATACAGAAACATGTATACAGACATGTTCCAAAGCAATTTGTCTGTGAAGCAACCCCTTTATACTCAATAAATGTGATATGAAAACAGAGGCAATCTCCACTTGTCATATTTTTGAGATGAAAAAAAAAGAATTTTATGAAGGGAGGGGTCCTTCAGCAGAGACTAATACTGGGAGGTGAACCCTTTAAGAATACTCCATCATACTGCTGTCGTGGGAAAAGTTCTTTCTACAGGTAGCAAAGAAAAGGAAAAGCCAGTAAGGTACCTGTAGGCCAGTTCTGGAAAAGAAGGAAATTCCATCGAAGGACAAATCCTGAAAAAGAGAGACTTAAAAGTGGGGTTGACAAATTAGACTACATTAACAACAACAAAACCCTCACTTAAGAGCCCAGGTCTTGATTGCATGCCATTCTTCAAACTAAGAAATCTTTGCAACAAACATGTTATTTGGATTAACCTGGTTTACCTATAGGTTTAACAGTGTCAGAAATGGGTTTTTGTGGAAAACCTTGCAGTCAAAAAATGAATTAGAGATCCTTGAAACATTAAAGGCCTGGAGAATGCCTTTAAACAAAAATAGCAAGGCTTCTTCATGCAGGAAAATTGTTGGAAGCTACAACCGCTTTGCAACCTTACATGCAGTTCTTGCAGCAGAGTTTATCTTCCCTGCTATAACCTGGCAACACCTTGTCCTAAGCATCAGACTTCATGGTCTTGAGCTTTCCTAAGGTAGAGTGCCTCTGCTCTGGGGGTGAGTGTGGGGCTGTAAGTCTCTGCACCTGCAATGATGCTACAGGTTGCAGAGTTCATACACCTGCAACCCTCCTGCTCAAGTGTCTGAAACCAGTGTTCTACATGGATTATTTAGCTTTCTGAAAACAAAATTCTTTCTCAAGGTGTAAAACTATGGCACCTTCAGGAATACTTACCAGAAGGCCTAGCATCTTCAAAATTGCCTAGATGAAAATTATCTGCTCACTTTTCCTCTCACCCTCCCACCACATCCAAAAAAGAAGTGTCTGGAGAGAAACGAGCACAGCTAACTTTACTCATCTCCTTTGCCTAAGGCCATTCATAGACTTCCCTCCCTCCTGCCTTGTTTCAAGGCAGGCTTCTAGGCCAATTGCTAGGGGGCTGAAAGTCAAAGATGGCAGCTTTGGCATGTCCAGTAACAATCTCCCTGTGCTTGCTGAATGGTGAATTACCTCCAGACAGTCCGTTCTTTCTTTCCTGTTTTTCCAGACTGGTTTCTATTCAATTAACTGCTTTATACTTACACAAAAAACAACTCCAAGGCTTGCCCAAATACAGAGTTCACTTCTGCAATAACATCCGTCAGTCACACCTGCATTTTCTACCACCGTGTTTTTTGCCTTCACTGGATGAATAGTGCTTCATTTGCAATGTCTCCTTGCAGAGCAAACACGGCTATTGGCTCCTTTTGGCTGATCATGACTTGCAGCAGGCTGCTCAAGGGAGAAGGTTCATGGCAACTGAGCCACAGGCACGAGGAGTAGATCACATGGGGAGAAAGTGGTGACACGTTCCAGCCCATAGGCAACAGGTTGTCTTAAGCAAGAGGCAAACAAGAAATAAAAACAAGGAAGCAGGAGAGTCATGCAAGTTTAAGCACCTTTTAAGTGCACAACAGAGGGACAGATGGGAGAAATCTCTGCCAGCCAATGGAGCATCTAGCAGTGCCAGTGTATTTCCATACCACGCCAATGTTTGCGTGGAGATTAATACAATGCAACTCCTAGTATGGACTTGCTGAGGGCCTTAGAGCAGCAGCATTGGCTCATCTCAAACCCAGGAATCTTTCCCAGTGAGGATGCAATGATGGCTTTCTTGAACTGGTTGAAGTTTTTTGACTGTACACAAGTGTTCCCTCCATAAAAGCCTATGCAGCTCCTAATGGTGCATCATGGTTTTCCAAAAGATGATCTACTTTCCATGGGAAGAGATGCACTAGAGACTTAGCAAGACCTAATTCCACTGGTCTGAAAAAATTTCATATTTCTCACAGCAGCAGGAAATTAAATTTTGCACTGCCTATCTCCAAAAATTTTTAAGTCTCATAATTTGTACAATAGCAGTGGAAAAAAGAGTCTCATGACTCTGTTATCAGTCCATTTTATGTAACATGTTTGGAGTGAATGATTAAACAAGAAGATTATTGCTTAGTAAGTTTTGAGTAGTTGCCCAGAAATCATGCATGCAGAGCCAAATACTACCAATGATGTTTGAGCACTTTTAAAAGGATTAACTAAAGCAGACAGTGCCAAAATTCATCCTTTGAATAGGGAGGTGTGCTTGCCATTGAAATGTCAGTGACAAAGTCAACATTGATATGAAACTCGACACAAAATGCACCAGGAATGTCATTCTCCTGTTGCTTTAGAGATCGGTGCTAAAGCACACTGAAGGACAAGTATGTGGTAATGAAGTTGGGACAGCCATGGTTCGGGCAAATGGGGACTTGTAAGCTCCTGCCTTTGACAGTTCTCTGTGTGTTCCCTTTATGAAAATCATAAACACTGATGTGACCCACTAGGCTATTCTGGAATAATTTAGGTCTGTAATGCTACGAGTGCTGTTCACAGAGATTTCATTATTCAAGTTTCAAATGGTCCCTGAGTTGCTGATTCTCTAACAATTTTCAGATCAGGCACATCAAAAGTTCTGCTATAAATACTTGGGCATACACTATCACAGAAGAACTGACAAAGTTCTCTATTACTTAAAAAATATGGGGGGGTTAGTGCCAGCTCACAAAATGTTGTGAAAAGCGAATCCAAAATGAACTATAAATGCCACTGCAGATTTTATAACTAATTATCTTTATTAAATGTTTTTGCAATTTGCTCAAGTCTAATGGAATTACTTGTCTGTACTTGTAAGTTAATTCTGACCAGGATAGAGTAAACATACATTGCAATAACTATTGCAGAATAACTCATGTGTGAAAACCTGTTCTGGAATCAGTCTGCCTCATTCCATTTTATATTAATTCACTCACTCTGAAAGGAAGAATTCAGGATCTGACACGTATCAGAATTGAGATCTCTTTTTTCAGATGTATTTGAGTTTGATATTTTCTCTCACTGTTCTGTTTTCAGTAGGGTTTTTTGCCTTACATTTAATTTAGCTCTGCAGTGAGGATAAAAGGAATAATAAAAAAGAAGGGAGTTCTTCTGGTGAACCTCTTATTGATTAATTCCTGCTGACATTCTTGAATTCTACAGCAAATATTGTAACTGAAGTTCTCAGGGTATCTGTACCTTTAGGTTCAGAACTTCAGGACCACAGTACCCAAGACCCTTCTGTAGTTTGCATAGCAGACTCTCTCTCAATAACTCTGAAAGGAGTAGGGAGAGGATCAGCTTGGACACTACAGCTGCACAATGACCATGCCATCCAGTAACATTATTTTCAGAGATATGCATAGTTTTCCTCAAGATTTTGGTTGCCATAGTCTTCTAGAGACTCTGAACACACTAGCGATGACACCAGGAATCAGAATCAGTGGCTCTTTAGACAGTGTTTTACTCCTTTCACCTGCAAGAGAGATTAGAAATGAGCTCATTTCCAGAACCATCTAGCAGGCCAGAATTGCTTACACAATAACTTTTAACTATCATAGAATGGGATGATCAACCTCCTCCAAGGGGGCTCATAAAGTCAAAGAGGAAATATTCCTCTGTGCATGCAGCCACTCTTTCTATTGGGAATGCTTGAACAAAGAACATATATAAGAAGTAAAGACAATAAAAATTCAAAGTAGTGTCAATAGATGACTTCAGATCATTGAAAGCAGCCTGTACTTCTTTTCCTTGGCTCTAGTTCTGACACTCCTAAAAGCTGGTGCTCTGAACAAAATGGGTGTTTGTATCCTGGCCCTGGGTTAGCCAGGCAGGAAACCCAGTTTTCAGTACTGTGGTCTTGGCCACAAAACACACACCTAGGGCCAGGATTTGAGGTGCCAATTTTAGGCTGGCTACTACCAGATCAAAACCACTGTGGCCATGAACTACACTGAGCTGATTCAGTACAAATACAGATTATTAAATTTTGGGACAGAGAGAGTGGACGTTTATTCTGACAGATATTATGCCAATGAGGCTTATACTGTCTTGTTGCAGATAGCATAGATCCTATAAACTCTATATGATGTGCTTTGGTGAATTTGACAAATATTCAGTCATCAAGTGTATTCATCTCATCTGTGTGGAATCATGGCTCCAGAACGCTTCAGAAGTAAACAGAGCCAGTATCTGGGCCTGGATATGTGCCCTGAGGCTGGGAAGTTAGATACCAGTCTGATACAGATGCCCAACAAAGGCATTCAGTGCTCTGGCAAAACTGCAATTATAAATCACCACACCAGGACTAAGGTGAGCCTCAGATTCTGCTGATGAAGAATGCTGCTGCAGATGATAGCCAGAGCATGGTCACTGTTTTGAACATGGCCATGATGACGATTTCCAATGTAAGACAATAAAATGAGAAAAAGAAGAGATACAGCATCTCTGGAAGTGTCTCTACACTTCAGCAGCAGTACTGGATGTAAAATGGCCAGCAGCAAACAGTGCATTTTAAGACACATAAAATCTCAGTGTGTAGCAACAGTTAGAATAGTTACTGAGGTATGTTAGCACTTGAAATCCTGTGTGGCTTGGGTAGGGAGCCACTGTAAGGAATTTCAAATAACCTATATATGCTACCAATTATTTCACAGGAAAATATCCAGCCAGAGCATGATACAGACTGAACTCAGGGACATGGAACAACAGCAGGAGGTCTTCAATGGTGTTTCACTAATTTTTGTAATATATAGCAGGATCAATCTAAAATAGATGAGGTGTTTTAGATTATGAGAGACTATCTTTGTTGCTTATGACTTCAGCAGGGAAATGTCTCGATATCTGCCCTGCATTAATTCCTTGCCTCCATGGACTGTTCATTTTTAAAATGATGGGAAGCACTTTTCCTCAAGAATCTAAGCATTTCAAAGGTCTGGAGCAATCTCGCAGAGTAAGAGAGACAGAGGGAAGAGTGTGCATGTCCATCCTGAAACATGCCTGTAAATATTTGAACCGCACAGAGCTTTCCGCATGAAAGGATGTATCAAGCTTCTGTTTGCTCATCAGCTCCATTAAGCAAGTCTTAAATGTGTAAGGATGTATCATATTCCCAGACGGTATAAATTGCTGTGGCATTTCTGGCCTCAGTGAAGTCGTGCAAGTCACACAAGCCTTGGATCATTATCTTCATTCACACTCCTGCATCCCCCATCCCATGCATTCAAGCAACTGTATGGAACACACCGTGTTTTACACCCAAAGTACACAGATAGCCTGAGGTACAAAGCTACAGCCCATCAGTTTGACCCAGCTCACACACTCTCAGGTTATGTTATCTTGCACTAATCTAACATAAAAGTGAAGGACCAACACAATTTTTAAAAATGGTTGAAAGAGTTACCAGTTTGGCTTGAAAATAAGCACCATGCTGGATCTACTTCATTCCTAGCATTAATTTCCTTCGGTGCTTAAAACCTTTAAAGAATTCATTTTTTCCCTCTGGTTTCCTCACTGTCAACGTAATACAAGAGAACAACCTCTACTATTCTTTAAAATCTACTTGATTCATTCTTTGCTAGACACAAATTATCAAAAATTATGAGTTGAGATCTCCAATAATCAACATATTCTCAAAAAAATTTTGTAAGGTATTAGAATATTTCTTTGTCTTTTACTTTCAGGGTTTGTTCAAAAGCTTTCTGGGAAGCCACTTCAGAAACCTTTTTTCAGAAAATATCATCTGATTCCATGGACACGATCAAAGCAACACTTTCTGGTGATACACACTTTTAAAAAACACATCCAAACCTGTACATTTTAAAGTAAAATTCTGAGTAAAGAACTTCTCCAGTATGCACGCTTCACCTGTTAAACTTAGAACCGCTATTGCACAGACCTACAATCAACTTGGAAAGTAAAAAAACCGCCCTTAGCAGCCATAGCATTAGGCTAAGCCTCACTTCCTAAATCCCCCATACCCCTTGTCAAGCCCGCACAGAATCTGCTATAGAGTTAGGTGTCTTTTGCTCTCCATGACACTACTCCCTCCCAGTGCTGTTCAATGTGATCAAATATTTCTCTGCCCTCGCAGGCACCCAGCTCTTGCATCACCCCACTGACAAACTATCACAATGCCTCACATGCTCTGGAGCACTTGGTTTGTCAGGCTAATTCATACCTGCTCAGGGCTGAAAGCTCTCCACCGTCACGCTCAAGGAAACCAAAAACCCACCAGGAGAAACTCGTAACTGCCTATGAAGCCCTCAGGCAGAGAGGCTGTCAGGATGACAGGGGCTACCTGGAAAAACACAACTGGCTCTGCTCTACAAAAAGCAGAAATCTTTTCACTGGAGCAACTGTTCCCTCCGAAACATCACAGCCTTGCAGTTAGCCATGGGGCCACCAGGCCTGGAAGTGCCCAGGGCACAGATTCCTCTCCACCATGGCCCCAGGACATAAGATATTGTTTTAGGAGCTTCTGCTCTTTGCTCTGCTGCACCCCAAGTTCCCTCCTGTAAGATTGTTTCTGTTTTGGTTAGGCTGGTAGAGAGAAGAAACTTCTTCAATGTGAACAACCACATTTACTATCAACAGTGCAGGAACAACCTGGTTCTTTTCAGCTGAAAATAAAGGTCAGATAACTTTAGGTTCTGTCTATGGTTAGCAGTGCCTGCAAAAATTTCTGGATAAAGCAAGTCAGCTGTCTGTCCTATTAAGTTGTTCTCATGGTGTGTTGCACACATAATGATGCCCACAGCTTTTTTCCAAACTGTCCTGGATAAGATTAGGGAGATGGTGCAAGCAGACCATTCCCAAATGAAAGGTTGGATGCACTCATCCTGCTCTTGGAGGCTAACATCGATGTGAGCCATTCTGGGTCGCAGGAGCAGGTGACAAATGGTTAGAACTTTTTATATTTTAGTACAAAACTACTAGGTCATTTGGACCCTTACATCTTTTACTACTCTTATGTCTGCTGCTTTTAAGATTGAAAATACAAGCCTGAAGTCCTTCTGCAATTATTGGTCTAAATTTACGTGGGAATTTACAAGTTAGCACAGGAACAATTGTTTTTTTTAATTACTTAAGTGAACCTGAGTCTCAGAAAAACATGAATCTCAACACAAACTTTGTTGTTTGAGACCACGTCTAATTTTACTATAAAGCAAATTATGCAACAGGATAACCTGCTTACTGTGTTGGTTGAGTCACCTTCACCACAAGCTTTCACAGGAGGTGATATAACATCCTTGTAGGCTTACAGAATTAGTGACTGTGCGTTGATTGTGTGACAGGAACAATGTTGGAACACAGAGAGGATATAGCCCAAGCTCTGGGTATGTGATTTCTGTTTTTATACTGCAAAGCCCCCAGGCATAGGGGAAACACACATAAAATGATGTGCAAGAGACCCTGCACGTCATCTGTATGCCCCAAAATAATGCAGTAATCAAGTTTTTGGGAGCATGTATTAGACAGCCAGTAACACCTGAAATAAACAGTCTGAAATGACTGGCATTGCTTTTTGTTTCCTCCCCCAGTTCATAAGTTCTTGAACCATCTTGGTTCAGCGACGCCTGCAAAGGTTCAGTGACCCCTGTGCCCTTCAGGAGCAACAAGCTTTTGACCCTACTCATGCAAGAATTTCATGGAGTCTGTAATCACAAAAGCTAGGTCTTTTCCTGGGTTGTGTAAGATTCAGGCTAACCAGGGGGCAGAGGGAGCAGTGGCCAGCAGATGCACCCTGCAGAGGTGGTGAGAGCATGACTCAAACACTATCCCCATAAGCTATCATTTAGCTGTTTTGCTGCATTTAGCGATTGCAAGTTCTTTTGCTTGATGTTTAATTTCTTACCGAACCTTGAGCGACCCGGTAGGACAAATTACATCAACCATGAGTAATCATTTGTTTGTAGCTAGTTACTATTAACACTACCAGGTTGCTTAGTCAATAATAACAAGAAAGGCAAAACCACTCAATAAATACTCTTTACCTGAATTTAAAGGGTGTCCTTTTTTGTGTCTTGATTGAGGAAATTAATAAGCACTATGGAAAAGGTGGACATTATTGTGGAGCAGAGCTATAAATATATAAATTACTGTATATTACTATATATTACTATATTACTATTGTGGATTTCTATCAGTTATGGTTTGTACCAGTTGCTGGTCTTGCTGCTCGATCCTGTTTTGTCAGACTTACTCCAAAGCTGTCCTGCTGCAAATTTTGTCTCTGATCTCTCCCTCTTTCTCCTTTCTTTTTTAAAAACAAGTATCTGAACGCAGCACTTTCTATGGTGGGTCCTGAGGTACAGAATTACCTTCTGCTGACATAAAGCTCATTTTTCCAATCCCAGTTTCCAAACAATACCAACATCATCTATGTATCCATCTATATGTCTGTCTGTCTACTCAAACCTGTATTACTGTGACCCATGTTAACTCCAAGCCGTTTCTTCAACTTAACTCTATTTAATAATTTTCTATCCCTTTCAAATAAATGCTCCAGTTTAGCTGGAGGTTTCAGTCATGAGGTAGGACTGAATGTATTAATAAATCAAATCAGGTAACCCTGACTGTATTTTCTGGTCCTTTACTCCTGTGAATTTCCTTAGGGTTTGTCAGGATAATATTAAGCTGCATCTCACTATTGAATTGCTTTATTAAGTTGCATTTAAAATATCTGAGGAACTGTCATTTTTATGTTTGGTTGTGTAGTACCTGGAACATCAAAATCCTAATCCAGATTTATGGTTCCTACAATGGCTACTAAAATACAAAGAGCAATTACTGGTAAATGTCAGTCTCTGCAATACACTGGAAAAACCCAATCTGGTTTTGGATATCATAATAAAAGAAAAAATTGTGGTTTTAGACAAATACTATGGTTTCCTGGATTATATAATTTATATAGCATGTCTGCATGTCACCAGGAAGCCCAATTCAGTACTGTTTGCACTGCATTAGATTAGATGTAAATTATAAAGAGATAATCAAACTTCAAAGCAGTTATAGCAGAATTACTGTAATGTGGTTCAGAGTTTGTCTGGTTTTAAGACTGGGTAGCCACATTCACTTTTTATTCAGAATAATAGCAAGTCTCTCACAAAAATACCCCGGAATTTTCCCAGATACATGGAAACATTGGCAGCACCAGGACACTGCACTATTTCCAGGTACAAGGAATGTAGATATCAGGAGAGTAAAAGTCCACGTCTTGTCTGAAAACAGTTGAATAACAGTTCCAGAGAGTACAGGGCAGAGGTGCATCAACGGCCCTTATGCAGGAACAAACTATCAATAAAATTTCTGATCAAAACAGTTCCAAAACCACGCAACCAGTTCCAGGCCCACAGAGGCAGGTCAGACTGAGATGTGGTGAGGAGTCACTACAAAAATCCTGTTCTGTGCAGGAGTCTTTAAGTGAGAGAGCCATCCCTCTTAGCTGCCTTATTATTATGGTGGAACTACACCAAGTCTGTTTAAAGAATAGATTTGCCTTCAGAAACCGCTTCGTCAAACCAAGCACATTTGTTCAAATTATCAGGTTCAACGTTTTGGACTAGATTTTGCAAGTCCAGTGTACATAAAAGAGAAACAGTTAAATAGAGGGACTGACCTTTTCACTCTGCAAGCAGGAGTTTCAACAAAGTCATGCCTGATTACAAGTTTCAGAAGATTTCAAAAGTTTTGAAAGACTTGGAGGTATTTGTGAAACTGAACCTGCTTTTTTATGGCTTGTTCTAATGCTGACATGCACTGAGAGGCAAAGCAGGGCCTGGCACTTCAGCTAATCCAGCAAGCTGACTCAGAGGCATAGCTGGAGACTGACAGGACTCTGGCTCACACAGACTAATAGCTGATGGTCTTCTGGCCAATCTCCTTATTCTGATGTCTTCTATTTTCTCCTCAAATGTAAAGTGAGGGGTTTAAACTAACATTACTACTGCTGCACAAGTACCTATGTCTGCATTATTTATTTCCAGTACAATCTGCAATAGCAGTGGTAATACCCCAGTTAGTCTCTCCTCTATGCTTATATCACACAACAGAAAATAAGATGTTGTCTTACACAGAAAACACAGAATTTTGCAGATGATGTTAAAGAGGAGATACCTATGAATCAAAGATGACACCAAGGGTATTTCACTTTCAATGAACCGTGTTCCACTTAGAGGCTTCCTAAGAAACAAAGAATTGAGATTAAAGATAGATCTTCAAAGACATGCTCTCTGGCATACAGCAAATGAGATGTGCAGCAGTTTAATCAAAAGGCTGTTCCAATTAATTAGGACTGTACCAGAAAGAGAGCTTGGTCATTTTTATACACAGTTTGACTGAATGTAAACCACTGGAACAATATTGGTTCAACATGAGAAACCATGAAATACCGCTGTCCAAAGTGAAGCATTTCCAAAATGATCATGAAAGTTCCATGGTTCTCCTGCTGCCAAAGTAAATTGAATTTACTGCATTAACTTTATCTAAAAATATCTCTTCAGCTGGGGGAGAAATTTGGAGCCAGCTGCCCTCCCTCTCAGCGAACGTAAGTGATAATGACAGGTGAATATGCTCTATACAGTAGCTTCATATTTCTACTCCTAGAATCCATGTCACTTTCTATTTCTGAGAGCTGAGTGTTTACTAGGCTATGCTTCATCCCCCTCCTTCCTCTGTACCATAACCTTGTAACCCAAGATGCTGGTGGCGGTATTGGGTTTGCAGTGCTCTGACCTTTTGTTCCTCTGCTTGGAATTGCCTGGGTTTATCCCACGAGGATGCCGGTTGGGTTACACTGATAACCTTTCATGACATGCCTGGTGAACTTCCCAACAGAAACAGGAAAGAACCGTGGAGTACCTAGATTCAAATAGCAGCAAAGCTGGGTTCCTGTTAGGCTAGGCTGGTGTTGGATGTTTCTGAAACTACCCTGGATACACATGGGGCTGTGAAGGGAATTACCATTTAAGCCTTTGGGTGACTGATCCACAGGTGACGTGGGGACTGAATTCACAGTCTGGGCCCCTTTCTCCAGTCTTTATTCAGGCAAAATGCTTCGTGAACTTCTTTCTTTTGCCTCGTAAAGACAGATAAAGCCCCTTTTGGAGCCATGACATGTATTTAACAAGAAAAAGCACTTTCTTAGTCACTATGCCAAGGTGCATCACTCCACATACACAGCTGACTCCAAAAAGATATCCAAAGAAGGAATGATAATGACAAATGGGAAGACATTTGAGTTATTTTGTCATTCCCATCTGGAGGGTCACCATCAAAGCTACCTGGGAGTTTTATCTGTGTACCACTAAAAGATAAATCTGGAACTAGAGCACTGGCCACCAGTGTTTAGTGGCCTTGTTCACAGAATAAAAAAAAAGTTGATGGAAACCGGACAGTTGCTGGCATTTTTTAGTAAAGCTCTGGCTTTTTTATCTATTTAAAATCTCTTAGTCTACCTAAAAGTAAAACAATAGATCTGCCGCCTTTCTCCTGATCTCTGATATGCATCTGAATTCATGTTTCCATATCCCCATCATTTCACTTCAAAAATATTTTATTTTCTATTTCAATTTTCTGTGACTATCCTAATCTGAAATATTAAATCTTGTGTTCTTTTTTACAAGCTACAACTCACACAGGTGAGCATAATTCTCAGAAAAAGATTACAAAAGCTCCTATCAACGAGATAAAGCTCATTATTTTGAACCTTCCCTTTGCATAGTATTTGAGTTAGTTTTGGCTTTGCCGTACATTAAAACCATGCCTTACTGAATGATTAGTTGCTGCTCAAAACAATGATTCCTCCTCCTCGGACTGTGTTTTCCCCCTCTTCCCTTTGGCCAGCACAGGCAACAGAGTGATGTGATGCAACAGAGAACCAAGTCAGGAAGCTTAGCTGGCAGAAAATGCATCACTCTTTTTTCATGGTTTAATTTTCTGCTCTCATAGTTTGAACAAACTCGCTGAGGATTCAGAAGACTGCAGAATTACACTAAAAAAAGCAGCACACTCTTAGACTGGTTCAAACATTTTCTGAAGCTTTACTTTTACTATTTGCCAAGAGTAGAGCTTTTTCTGGTATGACTAGAAATACTTCTATCTTGCCACTTTTTCAGGCTGTGGTCTCGTACATCACCCCCAGATTTTGACAGTTCTGGAAAGCTCAGTGGACAAGACTCAGATTCTTTCTAGCACATATTTCTGTATTTGCTTTCCCTCCACCTCCAAAACACATTAAATTATACTCAAGGCAATGTTAAATTTGAAAACCCTTACACGTAACTTACCAAAGTAACATAACAAAAAGCAAAACCAACTTATTTTGCCTTTCAGGTATTTTAATGAATTGCTAATAGTTTTCCCAAGCAAAACTCTTTAATCATTATGGACTTTTTTAATTTGTCCACTCTTTGAGGATTTAAAGTACTTTTTCATAAAGCCATAACCTGTCAGTGGCCACTTGAAATACAACTAACTGCTATTTTCCATACATTTCATAGTCTTATTTTATGGCAATTGATCTTTTTTACGTGGGTGCACATCTATTTATTCATAGAGAACACTCATTGGCTTTGATTTTGTATTCCTCAGAGTAACTGCTGATCGTTCTAGTATTCCCAGAGACCAAATGATGGTCTTTCCCAGATCACCACAAAATAGATGGCAGCAGGGGAAGCACAGTGCCAAGGTCTTGTTGAATCATGCCAGCTTCCCAGATGAGCTGTCATTCCTAGGGTTGCTGCGAGAAGTAACAGACCTTTACATTTGGTTTGTCTGCCTGACCTGCCAGTTAACTGGTGGTTAACAGTTAATGCATTTCCCAACAGTGTTCTGTGATAAAGGATCATGCTCATGGTTTCATAACGCGTATTTCATTGCCACTGCTGTCTTCATCAGTTAAAATTCTGTCTTCTCCTATTTACAATAGGGTTATAAAGTTTCACTGATTTTCATGCTCTGGAAAACAGTAGCTAATAAATAGTACAAATTGCAAGCCTTTTACCCACGTATGTGGCTGCTGTAGAGCTCAAAGGATCACCCTTGATAACGATGAGAAATGCTGGCCTGGCTCTTACATGTCTGATAAGTGTGCACAAAACAGCTGAGCGAATTAACAAACCAGGGCCAAAAGGCAAAGATCATGCATGGGATTAAGGTAGACAATGATCCTCCATGAAACATGGTATTTGATAATTTCATTTTGAAAAGGCAATATGACTTTGAAGCTCTTACAGTATTTTCCATAGAGCTGAAAAGTAAAGATGACAGATGTCCCGCTTGCTCACTATCCACTGTCACAGCAAATGCAGTTTTCTTGTCACCACCTACAAATCCCAGGATACAGCTGCCTTTCTTCCCTCCCTCCCATTTATCCCTCCCTGTCTAACTCCGCATTTCCTCACCACACCTGTTCTGCCAGAGCTCCCGTCAGCTTCCCTCACAATCACTGCCCCCAGTCCCTGATGAGCAGCAAGAGTTTCCTGAGCTCCTCTCCAAAGTCCCTATCCTTCTTTTAACGGCTTATTACTGTCATGCTGCTAACTGCAAGCAACTGAACACATATTTTTATTGAATAGAAGAAGGGAAGAATTAATTTCTTGGATAAACCTGGAAATAAATGGCGTTGCAGGGAAAACTTGAATTTGGTCAGGATTTCATTGACACGCACTGTTGACTTTTACTGGTATTAGTGGGAATCCCATAAGGATCTATTTTCTCTTACAAAGCTTAAAATAGGGCAAGGAGATAACAACAACTAAAGGATGCTCATTAAAAAACTACAAGAAAATTATTACAACACTGCCAGAGATCATTCTGTGAACAGTCAGCATGTTTTGATATTTGACCTCAATTTTTCTTCCTCCTGCTCTGGCTGGGAGGACTTTTCAGTCAGGGATGCTACATTTAGCCTGAAACTATTCTCCAGACTCAGCAATGATGTCCTTTCTCTCCCCCTGCCAGGCTCCTCAAGACCTTAAGACACATCTTTCCAAGACTCCATCACAATCCATAGATGCTCTTGCCAAAACTCCGCCTTCCTACTCCCTTACAACTAATTTGACAAATGGAAATTCTCAACCTCAGCTGCTTTACTCACAGATTAAAGGAAATACACAGCTATGCTACACAGCACAATTAAGATCTAGGTATCCCCAAATGTCTCATTTTCAGGTCTTGAAGCAGCACAGTACAGTGAACATTAGTACCTAAGTACTAAACAGGCTTTTATGTCTCTGTGGCACCAAGCTGACGCAGCTGTGCTGCTTCCACCACTCCCACAAGCATCCCTGCATGGCCCTGTCTTGTGGCCTGGGGATAACCTAATTCATGTCAGCATCCATCTGGTAGCTCTGCAGCACCTGAGACACACCTACCATTGCTGCTCCGTGCATCTGAAACACGAGCGCAGGACTCCAGCTCAGCTGTCTAAACCCTCCTCAGCGTCTTTTGCACCTTCCACAGCAATAAAAGGTGCACCTCTCTCCAAGCATCACCTTTAGTTATCGAGTTCCCTTGCTGCAAAGAACTTTCTTTTTAAGGAGTCGGTGGTAAATATCTGTGTCTCCTCCTGCCCTTCCCCTGAGGCTTTATCATTCTCCTCTCTTCTCTGTTAGTTACAGCAGATAAGGCTGATTCAGCCTGTCAGCAGACTTTGCTGCTCATGAAGCTGCGTAATTCTGCTGTTGCCCTATACTGGATGTCCTCTTTTCGACTCAGGAAAAAGTATGTTGTAGTGTCTGAACTGGCTGACTAAACACTTCAGTAATTGGGTTAAGTACAGTCTGCCTTCCTGCAGATCTCTAATCCTGTTGGGGCTACATTAACTCTTTACACTTAAAATACCAACAGTCACACAGACAAAGGACATATGTACAGAAGTTATTCAAAACAACCCACATCCTCTGCTATCCTGGTGGTCACTCTATGGTGAGCTGAAATCATATGACAGATCTTTGACCAAGATAGTACATTTCCCACGTCTTTCTTTTCATCAGCAAAAAAAGTACTGCATTAATAAGAAAAGTCAAAAGTCATCAAATAATAGAGTGCAATTATATTTCTCAGGCTGTTTGGCTTTAAAAGAAGTTGGTGTTCACAGGCTGCAAAACATCTAACTTTTACAGACATAAATAGCCCCAGTCCACCCAAAAGCAATTCCCAACACAGAATTTTTCCGTGTGCCCTGAGAGGGCAATGGATCTAAGTAAAATGTGGAGCAGTGAAGTTCCATCCGAAAATCAGCAAAGATCCTCCCAAAATGCAAAACCAAGTAAGCTTAGCAGATATTAATTAAAGCTTAGCAGATATTTTTCAAGGAGATAAGAAAACATGTCAACGGTACAGTGAAAGTGCTTTCTGAAATGTGTCAGAAGCAACCTTTTCACAGGTACCAGAGAGTTTCAATTCCATGGTGTATGCAAGTCCACCTGAGACTTCGTGTTGGAGGGATGGAGCAGGTAGTACCTCTAGAGGAAGAGCTCTCTAATCATCAGACTCCTCTCACCTCCCTACCCAACCTGCCGTGAATTCTGCAATGTCATCCCTGAGTTTGCACAGCCAAATCAGCCAAACCCAATGGTAGTTTGCTCCTTCAAGCATCACCACAGAACAAGCAATGGCCATGTATTTTTAATAACAGTAACCCCAAAAAGTACACTCTGTAATCAGGAAGAAAATACAGATGTGAAATGGGAATCATCAAAGGCTGCTGGTGTCAGAGGTCGTGTGGAGGGCAATTAGCATGGAGCTGCCTTAAAGCTGGTGTGTGAACCCACTGTGCTCCACAGGACCCAAGGATGTCTCCTGCACTGCAGACGTATCACAGAGGTAGAATAAGTCTCACCCAAGTCCCTGATACACAACAGGTAAATATGTACAGGGAAAGGGAGTTTCAGTTACAAAAAGTCTTGAATAAAACCTTTTAAAGTCATGTTGTGGCAAAGTAGGTATGAGTTACAGCAACCTCCTTTTGCATACTGGTACTTAATCTATGTGCAAGTCCATTTCATAAATGAACACAAGAGAATACAGGAGACTTTTCAGGCAGATATAATTCATTCTGAATTTATTAAGGCAACACAGCAACACATAGATTACCACCTGAAATCCGGACCACAAATTATGGTTCCACTGTGTGCATTGGGGAAGTCTATAAACACTTGTCCATACAAGAGAAAAGCCTTAACTGACATCTCCAAACATGGGGTGCCCCTGTGATATACTTCTGGATGCCAGTCACAACTGGGCCATGACTGTCTTTACAGCAGTCCAAACCAAAACCCTGGATTCGCGTGTATTCACACCATAAGGNTGGGCCATGACTGTCTTTACAGTTGTCCAGACCAAAACTGGTCACACCATAAGCAGGTTTTTATCTCAGTCAGGAACACAGCTTTGGACTGTACTCCAAGTTTATCCTCAGTGGACAACTGGTCTTTCTAACCCTGTGGGACACTTCTTATTTAAGGATATCTTCCTCAGCCTAGGAAGTGAAAAAATCAACAATAACTGAATATCCTGCCTCCCCTGCAGTTAAGTACTAAATCATTAAATTCCTGCAATCTTTCCTTTTCCTCACCCTTTCTGATGGGGACAGTCACTCCGAAAGGATATGCACATGTCCAGCTGCACTGGAGCTGCTGGAGTTTCCTTTCCATGTGGCTGTTTGCCCTACTCTGTGCAGAACTTGCCTCTGCCCATGGTGTCACCTTGACAGTACAATAAAACGTTACATGCTTTGTCTCCCAGATTATCTACCCATGGTCTGCACGTTATTTATTGCAGCAGTCTGCCCGAGCAAGACCTGCCCAGCTGAGGAGAGAACTCTCTTCCTAAGGGAGAGGATGTGACTACGTGGGGATAGTGAATGAGGTTATCTCAGGACAGGCAGTAGACCAAAAAAACAAATTGCGTCAGCATGGGAAAGGATTGGGCAGGAGTGGAGGGTGTGTCAGGGCACGCTCCCAGGCACAGAAAAGCTCAGAATAAACAGGGAGAAAGTTGCTGGCTCGGGGTTTGAGTAAAGGCCTCAGAAATGAAAAGAAATGGGCCACACTAATGAGGGCACCAGCATTTCCCTGCAAGCAGAAAGCTGGGGAGGAGGGTGGAAGAAAAGGAAAGGAAACCCGGGTGTGGAAAACTCTGGAAAAGTGTCAAAGACAGCTTTAGAAAGAAAGTAATCTGAAACCTCAATCGGACAGAAATAAACAGTACAGTTGGTCAGGAATTTGGTTATAGGATTTCGCATGATAAAATTTAATTAATGCAAAATCTGCTATGGCTGTAACCAAAGTGCTGAGGAGTCCTTAACTTGGACAAGGTGTGGCAGAAACAGAGGCTGCCCTTGCCCCAAGGAGCTTACAAATTGCCCTTGGGCGATCTGCAAAAAGATGGGCACCGGGGAGATGGAGGGGCACCATTGGGCTGGTCTCAGCACCTGAGCTGGACTCTAGTCCTCTGATTTTGAAGGTACCACAGGATCAGAGGCAGTTTTAAAGCAAGGTGTGCTTGGAGAAGAATAACATAATATTTCAGCAGAAGTATATGGGGCACAAGCAAAAAGACTAACAGAAGTGAAAATTTGACAGAGCTTCTTTCAAAATTTATCAAGGGAGAAAAGTTTAGCACAGTGAACTACATGGAGAGAGCTGGGAGTAACCATTTCAATAATATATGAGTTGTGAAGGAGGGTGAAGGAATGATCTTGCAGTGAAACAGTCTACATTTCAGGAAACAGAGGAGACAGAGCTTGCCAACAAACCAGTAAGCTGGACATACTGTGCTTAAACCTTCAATAAAATGTTGCTGCAATTTTTTTTCTTCTACAGAAAATGCCTCTTGACAAAAGCATTTAAAAAGCCATTGTTACCCTGAAAATATCTAGAATAAAAAAAATACTGTAAAAACTTCAGAGAATGTTTGCTGCTGACAGTCCCCAGCACTGTTGGTAGGATGCGGAACTGACAATTAGATCTTCATTTTATTCCTAGCACTGTGATTAAGCTGCTACATAACTTTAAGCTAGTCACTTTACCATCTCAGCATGACATCTCTAAAAGGTGCACAAAACCAGCCACCTGTGTGACAGTAGTGGTTTGAAATGCTCAGATGCAGGCATGTGTAAAGGGTGTTAAAAGAGGTCTTTTCTACAGGCAGTGATAAGCACATATTCTTCTTCCTATTTTCATTTATCTCCCTTTCACTTTTGAAGAGACCTCTACAGGACTTATTTGTAATGAGCTGTCATATAAATTTCTATCCAAGTGAAACAGGCAGACTCTCATTGCCTTAAAATATACTAGGGGGAAAACCTTTCCACCTCAGGGAAATGCAGCTTAGAGATTGAAGTATTTTATGGGGGCTGTAGCAATACTTTTTCACTTTGCTTCCAGGCAGATGCCAGCATGGAGAGCCCCAGGTTTTGGCAGGACTTTTTCTAAAACCTTGTGGCAGTAAATTCATCCTGCAAAACCCTTTATAACCATATACACAGAAATCCTGGCAAAATCCACATGGTTTTCTCTACCTCAGCAATCTGTGCTTTGATTCTAATTTAAGGACATCGGTCATAATTTCAGTACTATGTAGCTCTGATCTGCACACCTACTGTATTTCAAATAGTCTGTTCCTTTTAGCCACTGAATTCCATCCCCAGCCTCAGATACACAGTGGATGTTCAACCAAAACACTGAAGCCTTATTTTTTTTATCTTTCTAGGTAAGCACTGTAGTTCTGTGTAATACATATGACTTTCTAAAAGTCCAGATTTTTTTCCCTTTTATGAGCTATGCATAAAGTCCACTTGTACACACACGCACACATGCACATGCACACACATTGACTTTTTAATAGACCTAGTCTGTGTAAAGGACTTTGCAATTTTTGGCTGGACTGATCCAGAGAAGTGCAAGTTGTTACCCTCTTGCACGGTTTTAAGCCCTGAAGTTTCAATTGGAAAATGAATTTGAGTGGAAGAAACGTACAGAAAAATCTTTCACACACTCAACAAGAAAAAAAAAAAGTAAATATACTCACAGCTGTAGCATTTAGCGTACATATTCATCTACAAAGCAGATTTCAGTTCGCTGCTTTAAAGCCGGGCTTTCCTTCCCAGAGCAAATAACGTTGCAGGGACTGCCATCCAGTGGGGAACCAACAGCTTAACAGGGGAACTGCAAAAAGGTAAAATTTAAAGGTGTCATGATTGAAAAAGATTGAGTAGTAGCTAATGACAGTGCTGGAAGTACTAATGATGGAAGAAATTTCTTAGTCAGCTTCAGAATTACTGACAGTGTTTGAGTAAAAGGCATTTATTTTCCAAACGTAGCTGCACAAAGGCAATGTCTTGTACTGACCATGCAAAGCAGGTAAAGTTAGGCTTGTACAGTCACAGTCTAGTAAACAAGCTGGGGTTAAACACAACCCTTAGACACATCCGAAACTCTACAAGCATTATTTCCCTCTTTGTATGGGTCTGTCTCCATTGATTTCAGTGAAGTATAGCCTGGGTTTCCCTAGGTGTTAGATGAGACAAAAAAATATTTAAGGTGACTGTGTTACTGCTGCCTTTTAAAACACTGCAGGAAAAAAACTTCCTCATGCATCTGAAATTATTTCTCCTTAGGCTATGAAACCATATTATGATTTAAATATATTTTGTTAACAAATTTGTCATTAGCAGTGGTTTTAAGCATTATGTGCCTTGCGTACCTTTAAAGAAAGTCTGATGGAATGTTCCATTTCCCTGGTTTTATGAGCTTTCATATTTATTGCCTTGTCTACTGTGTATATGAATCTTGGTATTTGTGACAGATTTTTCTTAGTTTGTTCTATTGTGTACGGACCATATGTTGTCCATGCCCGTAAAACACTCAGTAACTGTATGCGCAGAAAAAAAATTTTTTTTCAAGTTACTTGCTAAGAAACTTAAGAACTTGCAGGTCATCCCTGCAGAGGTGTTTTTAAATCCAGCCCCAGGAAACAATTGCCTCCTTTTCTTAGAGTTGTGATGAAGCTTTGGCAGGATTCTCAGACGTATTTGGCAGTTAACTTCTATTGATTTAAACAAAAATTATGTACCTGAAATCCATGAGGACCCTGGCTTGACTGCTGTTGATGTAGATTTTGGCGTGCCTTCGCTGGCTCCCTAGTGTAATGATTGGGAATGCAGTAGGATTTTTATTGTTTTCAGGATGAGTCATGCAGGCAGCAGCACAACAGATGGTGTGGAGTGTAGAACAATAAAGACAAAGATATGAGACAGCTAAGAGAAAACTGGAACAGACAAAGAAACAACCAGAGGATGAGAGAGGCTGAAAGCAGGAAAGAAGCCAGGAGGTTAAGCTTTGCCACAGATAGCAGGAGCTAATGAAGTGTGGAGTCAGTGCAGGGTAAAGTAGCTCAAACAGTGGTCAGCAGGGAAATTTGAAGGACCTGTAGTCAGAGTAGAAGATAGGAATACTAAGAGGAGCAAGGCTCACAGACAGCCAAGTGGCTGGTGGGGCTAAGTGGTGGATTTCAGTGTGATAAAAGAGCAAGTACCAGTGAGGAGGAAAAAGGAAGGGGAAGAGCCGAGGAGACTGATAAATAATATTCTTCGAAGGCAGAAATACCACAGCAGTTAGAAAGACAGCAATCAAAACCAGCGGTGGTATCCTGAAACTCAGAAGTCTGGAATCACAGCATAGAAACAAGGGATGGCAGCTGCTGAAAGACTATAGAATAAAGATCTTGACAAAGCTCAGGCCAGAATCAGACAAGCAAACGGAGATGAAACACAGCACTCAGAGCTGGTTTAACAACCAGCTGTAGTAGAGACAGGCAGACACACTTGGGGAAAAACGCAAAAGAAGTTGAATTCCACAGGTCAGTGAAGCACAGTTGCTGAAAGGAAGTGTCTGAAGAAGTCCGTGTAATTGAGAAACGTATCAGTGTCTTACTGCTGCTCCAGCTCAAAGAGGGGAAAAACAGAGAGAAAGCTCCATCAGCAAAATACTTCCTAGAAATATCACAGGCTCCTTCTGCCCACTGCTCACCCTGTTCTAATACAACAGCTATACTGACAGCTGTCTTATTATAACACATTTTAGGTGAAGGACTACCACGAAAATTTGAAAAGAAAAAGGCCTTAAACATTCCTCCATACACTTCTATTTTCCTTACCCCAACAGCTAATTCATTTTCTGTTCTGGCAGTAGGCAGTTAATGGAGCTACTTTCTGCTGTCATGCCTACTCATACAACCACTTGATACTTCAGACTGAACCAAGGCCAGCAGGATTTTGTCCTACAACTGCACTGTGGGGATATTTTTAAAGGACAGATTTAGCTATTCACAAAGACCTTTCCACAACTATTTTTCAAGACACAGAGCCTTGGTGCTTGGAAGGTCAAAAGTTTTGCTCTCAGCTGTGGAATAATAAAGATGGGCAGTCGCTGCAAGACACCTCAAGAAACTGCTCATCCCAAAACAAACCAAAGGTACCTGCAAATTTTAACAGGCATTTGCCAAACCTGTTCTTAAAGCTGCACAAAGCAGAAATTCCATCACTGCCATAGACTACCTAACCCAGTAGTAAACTATTTTACCCTTATAAAGATTTTCCTAGTATTACTCCAATTCTTCCTTGCTGCTGTTGAAGCTCTATCTACTACTGATGCAGAAACAAAATTGCTTCGTTCCTTTTCACACTTAATTTTATGCCTCCGGTACTTGGTAGTTAAAAGTTTTGCCAGTGTCTCCACATGATGTTGTATTGCTGCACAAAAGGCAATCTGCACTCCTCTTCAGCTTGTGGTGCAGCAGAACCCAAAGACTGAGGCAGCCCACCTTTTGTCAGCTATTTTGCTTGAGTAGCATTGATACTTTGCACTTGTTCCCAGGAAGAATAAATCAGCCCAGTTTTTTTAGACCACTCTTTGATTTTTTTCGGATCACCATGCATCCTAATTCTGCCCTCCCAGCAGT
Source organism: Platysteira castanea (assembly GCA_013397175.1). NCBI lineage: Eukaryota > Metazoa > Chordata > Aves > Passeriformes > Platysteira > Platysteira castanea. The sequence continues at coordinate 944,561 of VYXC01004204.1, read as the reverse complement.
TTTTGAGTTTCATGATTTGTGCTTATTTAGTCAGTACACCCTGCTCAATACAGGTCCGTGAGTGTTGAACAAAACTAGCCCCAGGACAGATCTAAAAAGTAAGATATCTTTCCACTTTGGTATAAGGACACCAACTAATCAGTAAACATTCTCTGAGTGGTTTTTTTTTTCAAAGTACTTTGGAATTCAGCTTACTGCTGTTTTAGCTAAGCCAAGTTTCCAAAACATGCAAGACAGTACCAAAATCTACAGCCCAAATGTCTGCTTTTCTTCTATCCGTGGGGCCCATAACTCTCATATAAGCCTTTTTCTTTGTATGACTTATTCTTTAAAAATCCAAGCTGGCTACTCATCTTTTTGCCATTTTCTTCCAGGTGCTTAAAATGCTTCCCCCACACCCAAAACATCTTCTTCCAACTGCAGTTATGCTTATTTTTTATTATTCCCCATTCCTCACAGTCTCCATCTGCATTTAAAGACACATGATACACTGGAAAGCTGAATGTAGTAAATGTATTATCTGTCATCCAGGATCTGTCAGAAATACCTTAAAGTTCTGAAATTATTTAAGCTGTCTACTAAGTAATGGAGAAAAGTTTAACTTTCACAGTTTATTTTAGAATAACACAACTAGTCTGAGTTCTTTCTAACTTTTTCTTTCCCTGTTTCCAGCTAAAAGCATAATATTTCCACCACCAACAAAGGGATACGAGTCCCCCCATCCACGCTGATCTCTGTAGTGAAATCTGATACCAAAAAGAGAAGGAAATTACAAATGTCAGTCTTTCACAAGCATAAGGCAGCAGATGATACCATATTGATCTGATTTACTCACAGATAAATACTATTTCTTCCAGCCTGCAGGTAGAACAGTCTAAGAGCTTTGACAGTTATAGAACCCATATGGGATAGCTCCATGATGAAGTGTAACTCCATCTTATGCCTGAAGAACATTAGTAACTAAACTGGAACCATCAAACAGGAGCTCGGCAAATTGCCTTATGGACTCAAGATCCTGGACAGGAGAATGCAGTGCCCTGCATCTGCATCTCTAATTAAAACATGGTGGAAGTCAGACATGCTTGACTCCCATTATAGTGCCACAGCTGTTTCTCTAAAATGAGCTCATGGTCTCAGTCCAGTTCTTGGCTGACAGGTACCCGTGTCAAACAAAAAGGACACCAGCACAATTTGCTTTTACCAAAGAAACAAAATCACCTAGAAACTCCCATTTTCCTGCTAGTCACTTCCCATGAAACGCTACCCTTTGAAAATAGTTCAAAGCATTAGTTATATTTTTTGTTGTCACTAAAATCCAGATTTCTCCAGAGTTCTCCAAACATTAGTATAGAAAGCTGAAAGACCTTAATGTGACTGCAAAGCATGACAAAACATTCTTCTGAGATTTCTACAACTGCTCCAATTCATTTCTTTTAATTGTTTCAATCCTCTTTTACCATGTTCTGGAAGAAAAATAGTCTAAAGAAATTGCAGTGTTGAGAAGTAGCAATTAGAAATTCTGAAAATAGGCCAGAGTTATGGCTGCAACCCTTTTTGGGAAAGTCATAGTGTTGTAGGAAAAATACAATAATCACGTTCACAAACGTGCAATACCAATTACACTATCACAGATGTTGCTATGCTGTAGGAAAAGAGTTTCCATCGCATGCAGGATTTCCATGTGTGCCAGGAAAATAAATGAGAATTGCTGTCTTTCCCATAGGCACACTGGCTCCCTGTATTGGAAGCAGCAGAAATTCAGGATTGTCTCAGGTCATAAGACTGTAACTCTTAAGAAGTCAAACACATAGTGCTTCCTAATTAATATGTTAAGAACGTATATTTATGCATATTTCTTCAAAACAGTTGAATCATCCTCCTTCCTCCACAAACTTTTTCAGTGACACAAATCTAAGTATGTGTCGGTTCTTGGAGAAGTAAGGAGTGGGGTCAGTAGAACTGCTATGTCCTGGAGGGCAGACTTTGGTCTGCTTATGGTCCAGACAGGCAGAGTCCCAGAGTCCTGGACAAAGGAGTCCAGGAAGGCCTGACATCCTTCAAGAGGGAAATCGTGAAGGTGCAGAAGCAAGCCATCCCAACATGCCTAAAGACAAGCAGGAAGCAGACTGAACAGAGCTTTGGCTGAAAATCACGACAAAAAAGGAGTTTATGACCTTTGCAAGAAGTGGCAGCAACCCAGGAGGAGTATAAAGAAGACATGTTGGGAGAAAATTAAAGGGTCAAAGCCCACATAGAACTTAAGCTGGCTACTTCTATAAAAGACAACTAAAAATTACAATTAAACATATGTTAGCAATAAAAGAGAGGCTAAGGAGAATCTCCATTCTTTACTGCATCTGGAGCAAAACATCATGACAAAGGATGAGGAAAAGACTGAGGTCCTTCATGCCTTCTTTGCCTCAGTCTCTAATAACAAGACCAGTGATTCTGTGGGTACTCAGCCCTCTGAGCTGGAAGACAGGGATGGGGAGCAGATTGAAGCCCCCATAATCCAAGGGAACGTGGTCAGTGGCCTGTTACACCACTTGGGCACACACAGATCCATGGGGCTGGGTGGGATCCATCCAAGGATCCTCAGCAGAAGCAATTGGTAGAATTGCTCACTGAGCCACTTCCCACCAGCTACCAGCACCCCTGTCCCTGGAGGTATTTAAAAGACGTGGAGATGTGGCGCTCAGGGACATGGTTTGGTGGTGGGCTTGGTAGCGCAGGATTGATAGTTGGATATGATGGTCTTATAGGTCTTTTCCAACCTAAATGATTCTATGATTCTGATATTGTTCCACAATACACAGGAGTCTGGAAAATGCATTGAGGAAAAAAAAAAAAGTCGTCAGAATGTCTGCTCTTTTTCACCTAGGGGTATTTTGCAGCTTAATTCAATTAAGTATAAGATCATTTAAGGGTTCATATATGTATATACTAACTTTTAAAAGCTACACAAGTTATATATGTCTTCCTGACTATATTGACTAGGCATCATTTCTCAGAGATTATCCTGAAACCATGAATTCAGTATTTTCTCCATCAAGACAGCCAGAAAATCAAGACCTCTACACTTTAGCCTGACTTTTTCTGTTGCACTTGGAAGTAGGCCAAATTTCTGGTTTTAATCAGGAAAGATGTGTTCCTGTGTAAGCTCTGCTTTACCTTTACCTTGTTTTTAACCTTTCACCCACAATCTAGTTCAGTTAAACCTTTAAGATATGAACATGAAACACAGATGGATATTGTCACTAGTTACAGGAAGATTCCATTCAGTCACTGAAACATTCCTAGTACTATTCCAAGCCCCTACTTTAGAGGCCACCTGCTGTTACTTACAAAGAACAGCAGTTACAGAAAATATCAGCCTTTCTTTAACTGAAAGGAGATTCCTCTAACACACTGCAATACGTCTTCTTTGCAGTTTGACAGTGCTCAGTAGAAATTTTACCTTGGCTATTTTTGGAGGCAAGAAGCCTCCAAACCCCGTTCAAAATGAACCATTCTGTCATCTTCCAACCTACCATGTGCCTCATTTCTGGGTGGTCCATCTTCTGCTCTGCCTTTGTTTTCCTGGTTCTGTCACAGACTTCAGCAGATGATCATACCAGACCTACTTTGGAGCCTGTGACCAAAAAACTGTGAAGTTCCTTCAGCCTTATTTGTTGCAGAGAGAGTCACCTACTCTCCCAAACTACCTTCTACCTTGCAATTATGTCTGCTTCATTTGTTGTTTCACGTTACATCACCTGGTGTTCAATTATAGTGGAAGGCACTTCACAGAGCACAGGCACTGAACTGTGCCTTTAAAACCACTGTCCAAAAGCACGCTGATTTCGAACCAGCTGCAAACTTGGGAGGCTGAAGCTGAACTGCACAACAAGAAGCAGTGAGCCACAAAAGCCTTTCTTACACTCATTGAACTGACTTTCTGGTTTGCCTTGCCTCTCAGAGTATTAAAAAGTTGACTTAAGATCTAGTTATTAACTTACATAATATCGATACTCCCCCCTGAAGATAAACATGTGTCTCATCAAAACCAGAGCGGCCAAAAGATTACTTCAGAAAGACTGGAAATTTTGCAGTTATGAGCCTCACAAAATAGCTTAAACCACCTTAAATCTTAATGACAAACATGTAAGATGAACAGATGCAAAAGTGTCACATTGTATGTAAGAGTGAGGTAGTGGAAGTGGCATAGCCTGAGGGCAGATGATGAACAACTAGCTCAGAAATTTGATTAAGTATGTGAACAGTAATGCTTACTTCACAATTACAGGAATAAACAACTTTTCTACTTTATATTATTATACTGATCAAAACAGTGCTTCAAACACATATGGCTTGCAAAAAAAAGATATTTATGGTGATTCAGAGGGATCTTTCCTTCCCCCAAAATGCAATACATTACTTGAAAGAAACATATCAGTAACGTTCAATCATTTAAAATTAAGACAAATTAAACTGGAACCTTGCCTCACACAAAAAAGCAGTAGCTTCAGAAGTAAGTTTTCTTGGCTACTGATAACAGTGTGTTCCTTGCATACAGTACAAATTCATGGAAAATGAGGCTTCTTGTCCCTGATATTAAAAAATAAAAAAAATCATTATCCAACAGTGAAAAACGAAGCTGAAATTATGTGGTCATGGTATGGCACCTCATGTCTGGATGTGGAACAGTCCATGCATACAAGAAAAAGCTTTACAAGTTGCACAAAATTATAATAATTTTTTAGAAAATAAGTTTTATTTGCCTCCTTTTGTACACTTTTTCTTAAAAAAAAATGCATATTCATACAGTTTGCCTTTCCCAGTGCATGTCTGGATTTGCTCACATAGAGCATTAATATTGTTAATATCAAGGCAGAAGGTGCCTTCACAATTTCAGACACATTGTATTCTGGCTGTAAAGCACCCAAAGTTACTAATTTTCTGATTATAACTTGGAAATCAATGTTTTGGGTGTTTCTTCTCTGATTCACATACATAATTGTCCCACACAGGGAAGAGGAGACAGACCTGCAACAAAGAACTGTCAAGTCAATGGCAAATACTCATTTCAGGTAGAGCTAAAGGTAGGTTCTCTACTTCATACTGGGATGAAATATAAAAGAAATACTCAGCCATATAACTTTCTCTTTTTCAAAAGCTCTACATCAGAAATGATAAAACATTGCTTGAAAACTACAGATCAGCCACTGGTAGTGAGAGTTTGTTTGCAGAGAAAGCACTCTTTCCCTAGCTGTTTCTCAGTCAGGTTTCTTTGCTGTTGATGGTGACTACGGAACTTGTTTCTTGCTGTTTCTTCTTAAAACACTTCATGAAGAGGAGTAAATTCAGCTCGAACTTTCACAGAGCACAAGAAGTACTAACCCATCAAGTAGCCCCTGCAGAAGAAAATTAATTTAGAGAAAAAGTTAGCAAACATAGGCAGCACTCCTCAAAAATCAAGAGACATATCATCTTAAACCAAAATTTAAGATTGCAAAAGCCTCTGCTGATCAAGGCTATCTCAACTACATGCTCCTTCCTCAGCTGATTTTCTTCAATGAACACTGAATGAAAATGGATTAGCCTATTCTCAATCCAACTTCGGTAATTGTTAGGAATTTTTGAAGCCTACGACACCCTATGAAGAGTTCTTTATTTGTACCCTTTTAACAAACTACAAGTATTAAGATATTCAATATAACCTGATCTTCTCTGGCACTCAACACAAATCTGTTCTCTGCCTTACATTTCTCTGAAGCCCTGTTCTTTACATGAATTTCAGAATGACAACTGTTAAGACACACATGTACTCAATGAAGCAAAAAAAATTATATAGCATCAATGAAGCAAGAAGATATAGGGCAGGTCCCTTTCCAGACACCTGCTGCCAGGGAACCCATCACTACTGTGCTATGAAACAATTTTTTTTAAGTTCACTGCAGAGGCCCAAAAAAGTTTTAAGAATAGAAGAATGACTGTAGCTATTAATTCAACACCGCATGGAGCCACTCCAAAAATTAGCTACCAGTACCTCTAAACATCAGGTTTCAGCTATTCTAAATTAAATGGATGGATTGAAAAATACAGAGGGGGGGAAAAATTGGACAACCTGCATTTGGATTTTGCATAACCTGAAAGCTACAAATCTCTTTCTCCTTTGCCTTTCTTCAGGTACTTTAACAGTTCCATTTTCCTCAAAGCCCTACTTTGTAACTACTTACCTGACCAGGGCATACAATGAATTTTAAGGTACACTGAGTATGTCAGACTCACTAATCATATTTTCTGACATACCTGGAAATGTCACCCTTTTTTAACTACAGCACCATCTTACAGTAGCTGGCTCCCAAAGCATCTCACCTCATTCAAGGTAGCTTGTTCCAAAAAAAGCACTGAAAAAAGCAACTTATATTCAAGCTGGAGATCACCATATTTTCTGTTACTCTTAAATTTAACGTGGCACGCATGAGCCACAAAAGAGAATAAAGGCTGAAAGATAATTAAATCACTTACGGTAACTTCATCCTCATGAAAACTCTGGCCATGAAGAAGCTCAAAAGCACACTAACAAATCCAATAAAGAGCAAAAGAAACCTATTTAACTTGGGGATATTTGGTGCATTGGATCGGTCCAGAATTATGAATCCTAGGCCACCCATTGTGAAGAGGAAGCTGGATGCGAGGCCTTCCATAATATACTGTCCATTTACTCTAAAGGGAAAAAAAAAGGGTGAAGGGAAAAGAGTCAGAAATAGATTAAATGGATTATTTACATTTCAAACCCCATCTACTCAACATGATTAAGCTGTACAAACACGCAGGATGATTAATTTTGATGGCCGACTTTCTAAGTAAAAGTAAGTAGGAAACTGATGTTATACAATTACATCAAGACTTTAAAACATAATTTATCTCCAGAATGGAGAGTCTGCAAGGTGCTCAGTCCAGCACACGAGAGGATTTATACATATTTGTGCACACTAACAGCTACCACCCAGGCTCATCTGTTTGCAGAAACACCTAGTCCAAGAAGTCCCTGCTTACACAGATGGGCCCAAGGCATGGCACCACGACCTCCTCATTTCCATCCCGATGTTTAGGCAGGACTGCCTGAATCCTCTCAGGACAAATTCCCACTCAAAGCACTGTGGAAGCACATCTAGTTTCAGCACACATCCTGCAGGATGTTTCACTGCCTGCTCGCTGAGCCTGCACAGATCCATTGCAGGGACCCAGCCTGAGGGTGCCCCACGGAGCTCTCTGTCAGCCCAGAGAGCTGGACTTCCTTCTTACAAATGGCAAGAGATGGAGGGAGAGGAAGACAAGATGCAGAATGAATATTGCACCTGCATCATGTCTCTCCTGCTTCCCACAGTCACTGAGCCATTTTCCTATCCTTCTAATTAGCAACTTAATAAAACTGGCATTGATGAAACTACAGTGGATGCTCATACAGAAATAAAAATTATCCTTACTGTTTTATATCCTGGAAACAAACAAATTTGTCCTCTTTCATCTTGTTTACACTGACAAATGACAGTGCTAGCAACTGCCTGAAGTAACTTGATTCATCTATATTGCAACAANGGAAAGCAAGCACCGACTTTGACTCGCAGCAGCGAGAACTGTCCTGACACCGCGGGGACACCCGGGGCTGGCCGAGGTTCGTGTTTTACAAGCGGTTCGGACCCGGACACGGGGTCAGCAGCGGCTCTGTCACACGGGGCAGGGACCGAGGGAGAGCTACGCCGTGAGCGGGGCCCCTCCTTCAGNCACACATCTACTCCAAGTCAAAATCTGCCACATCAACCATGTCACAGACCTCACAAATTCAACCAACTTCCTTGGTATTTAACAAAAATCATTATTTGTTTCCACACACACAAGCCCCCCCCCAGTTACAAATGTAGATCTAACTCTCTTCAGACCAGTTTGTTACTAGGAGCCTCTAGCTCATTTTCAGTAATAGAGCCAAGGGCTCTAAAGAAGACCCTGTTGTTACACATTTGTAACTATGTTCCCCACCCTCAGACACCAGAGTCCCAAGTACACTACAGTTTCAAAGGTCAGAACCAAAAGTTTCCCAAACATTACCTATGCTGCAACGAAAGATGATCAAATGTATCTACATCCACTAGACAACTCAACTTGAATAACAAGAAACAGAAGCATTGCCAGCCCCAAACATTTTTTTTTACCAGACTTCTCATTTTTAAACGTTTTAGGACTAAGTTTTTCAGTTTTCACTGCTGGTTTGGTGGTGGGTTTTTTTCAGTATTTGCAAACCAAGAGCTGATATAAAACAACTCCTGCCTTGTAGAGAAAGCTACCAA
>VYXC01004204.1:807699-936220 GCA_013397175.1 Platysteira castanea | reverse complement strand
AAAAAAAAAAAAAAAAGAGCGAGAGGGAGAGAGAAGCAGATGCACAGCTCTGCAAGACAGAGTTTATTCCCTTGAGCTTAGGCATTTGCAAGACGTCGCTAATGGGGACAGAGCCCTGCTCTTACCTGTATGCCAAGAAAGCCACCGGCCTCTGATGCCCGTGTTCGTCTGTCATCGACCCCACGCTGGGAGGTTCCACGATCACGTCATAGATAATTCCTAGGGGGAGGAAAGCAAGCACCGACTTTGACTCGCAGCAGCGAGAACTGTCCTGACACCGCGGGGACACCCGGGGCTGGCCGAGGTTCGTGTTTTACAGGCGGTTCGGACCCGGACACGGGGTCAGCAGCGGCTCTGTCACACGGGGCAGGGACGAGGGAGGGCCTCGCCGTGAGCGGGGCCCCCCCTTCAGCCCGCCCGCCCCACCGGCCCCCGGCCTCACCTCCGGTGATGAGGAAGTAGGACACGACCACCAGCGCGTACACGGTCATGGCCGAGGGCATGTGCACCCAGCTCGGCCGCTTCAGCTTGATGTTGGGGCACTCGAGCACGGCGAACGGCAGGCGGTACAGCATCTCCATGGCCGCGGTGCAGTCCCGGGGCGGCCGCCGGGCCGCTGCTCCCTCCCGGCGCTGCCCGGTCCGTGCCGCNCGGGCTGAGCAGCCACGTGGCCGCCCCGGCGGCCGCGGTGCCGCGCACACGCGCGTGCCCCGGGAGCCACGGGCGCGCCCAGCAGCTCACCGGCGGAACGCTGCTGGCAGCAGGGACAGCGCCGGCGCCGCAGCCCCTGCCCCGTGCCAGGGGCACCCTCTGGGCACTCGTGTGCCGATGCGGTTTTCTGGCGGGGGAAGGAAAAGCCACGTCCCGCGTGTGAGTTTGTACAGTCGGCCTGGGGAGATGCAGATCCGAGGAGCAGACAAAGGTCCGTAGTAGGCCTTACCCCAGTCCCTGTGTTTGCAGGGGAGCGTGGGGCTGGGATGCCCCTTGCCCGCACCATGGGATGTGGCGCCCATCCTGACCCATAGCTAGAAGAGACCCCGACAGCTGCACACAGACCGGGGAGGAAAAGGCCCATCACACCAGTAGCTGCTGAGAGCAAGCAGGGAACTGTGTGTAACAGCCCATCTCACACGCTCCTCTAAGTGTGCAAACACCTCATCGGCCCAGCCCAGCCAGGCCCCACCTACCTCTGTCTTCAGCTCGCTTTGGAGAGAAGTACCCAGGGAGCACGTCAGAAAAACTCCCACTTTGAGTGGAAACTTGCCTAGTTCCTCTTGCTTCAAGAAAGGGGCAGGGAAGAGCTCTTCATTCCAGGTTACAGGAACTTATTTAAAAGCATATGTGCCAGCTGAACTTGCCCACCTCGCTTTGCTACCCAGCCTGCTTCCCACTGCCCAGCCCTGCCCCAAACGACTGCCCCCATTCCTACACTGCAGCCATCTGCTCAAACTGTGTTAAAATAATTAAGGGCCTTATTACCATTTCACTGATGCTTTGTCTGATGACTGCTTTTATTTCAGCCTACAGGGGCAATACCACTTCTCCTAACTCATAACTCTCGCCTTCTGGTGCAATCATGTCATTTATAGCTAGCAGCTTTCAGTCATACCCTTCCTGTTTGGAACAATCTCCCTCTCAGTGCCTGTTAGCAGATGTTTATGACATTTATCCTTATTTTTCCAAAATTACTCTCCCTCCATCTCAACTCCTTCCCAAAAGCCTGAAAGAAGACTGATCTCACAGCCTTTCATGCAAAACAGGAACTTTTGGGGCAGGTTACACACACCTGCCATANGCGGCCGCGGGGCCGCTGCTCCCTCCCGGCGCTGCCCGGTCCGTGCCGCCGCAGCCGCGCTCCGCCACCGACACGAAGGCGGAAACGGAAATGGGCTGCCGTGTCCTGACAGGGGGAGATCGATCACGTTTAAANAGATGTTTATGACATTTATCCTTATTTTTCCAAAATTACTCTCCCTCCATCTCAACTCCTTCCCAAAAGCCTGAAAGAAGACTGATCTCACAGCCTTTCATGCAAAACAGGAACTTTTGGGGCAGGTTACACACACCTGCCATAGTTGCTGCTGCTTTTTTTTTTTTCCCCAGCATGCCAAAGTACTAAAGTTTGTACTAGGACAGTAAGAAAACTAAGAAAATTTTAACCTTGTAAACTAACTATAGTAACAGCACCTAAAAACACCAGGGTAGTAATGTTAGTCTCAAAAGCTCCTTTAATGAGCTACAGCATTTGCACCTGAGATGAAGAGAAATGCTTCACATACTTCAAGCGACAACATTTATCCATTTTGAGAATATTGATAGAATTATTTTAACTACTTGGGACACTGTGAAGAAATCCGTGGGGAGGTACAGCTCCGTTCACCATGCACACTGTAAAGTCACTTATCCTGGACCAGAGCCACCTCCTGTTGTCACACCCAGGAGGCAGCTGAGAGTTGCCAGGCACCTCACCCAAAGCACCAGCTCACTGCCACTGAAAGGGCTTTTCAATTCAGCCTTGTCCTGTCCCTTGGCTGACTGAACAGCCTGACAGAGCTAGGCAAGGTTAAACCACAGCATGCATGCACAGGAGCAGTCTGCCCGTATCTCAGCCACAGCCCAAGCAGACTCCACTGGTGACCTTAGAAACCCCTTCAATTGGCACTCTCACAGCTCCCAGTGAGTCTGCGTGCTCAGGAATTATTTCTCCTGCTTCCTTACTCTCATGGTGGAGGTCACTACCTTTTGAAAAAAGTTATTGGTTAAAAGCAGATAAAAACGGATGCTTGTCAGATACCAAAAGCAGCTCAAAATTCAGAGTGGGGGCTGAGGAATACCACTGCACACACAGGTAAAGGATTATCCCGACTGTTTTAACATTCCTGGACAGAGTTAGAGACACCTTTACAGTTCTCTACAAAACAGAATGAAGCAAAGCCATTTTCACTTTTTACACTACAATTACATCCTTGATCATAAACCAACAAACTTTGGATCAAATTTCAGTATCAGAGGCCAAAATTGCCACTCTAAAACTGTATCAGGCCTTTAAAGGTCTGTCCTAGCTGTGCCCTGGAGCTCTGTTGGTATCATACCTGTAACTGCTGACCCAGGAAGACCTAACAGGATACAGAACTGGCTTTCAGAAGTTAAGACTACTCTTGCCACTCTCAGTTGAGTAATATCACATACTATAGTAATGAAAAAAATCTATCTTAGGCCTATATACCACTCCTCTTCGTCTGACAATCTCTCTTCTGGCCTTCAGTCATTTTTGTTTGCTCTTCTTTGTCAAAGTCCTAATTTTCTTCTGAGCCCAGTCCTCCAAAAACTTCATAAACAGCTGTTTAAAGAAAACCTGCACTGCTGAAAGTTATTCCAACCCCTCTACATGACTGAGCCTGAGCTGGGAGTCCTGTTTAACCAGACTTCCTTCCACTTGCTTTATTTCCCTGTCAGCAGGCAGCACTGAACAGAGAATCCTGACTTACAGGTTTCATTGCACCAAAGCCCAGCTCTGCACTGTACAACCTGTGAGAAGCAGCAGCTCCTACCAGCTTTGAGTAGCATATGGCATGACAGGACACAAAAGAAGTGGAGATTTTATTTATTGGGCTGAAACTACAAATAGATTCACTTTGACTTCTGGCTCTGTGCTTGTGCCTTCAACACTTTCACAACGATCTTCTGCTCCTCAATAAGAAAAGCTCGTTTGATCCTGGAAAAGAAAAATTACTTTAGGATATGTGTCCATCTACTAAAGTAAAAACACAAAAATAAGACGAATTACAATTGATTTTGCCATCTCCAACATCCATTGCATGGGTGGTGTTAGTTCCACAGTTATATAAAAAGGGAACCCACTGCTGTTCTTGCCAGCAGCAAAAGACAGTGACAGTGGCACCGTACGAATGTAGCTGTTTGAGGACAGCAGCCTAGGGTGCCTGTGGATTATGGGTACATGGCTTGGAGGCAAGCAAGGTAATACCTGATGGCCAAACGTGGGAGAATTTACCATCTTCACAAACTTCAAAGGCAAAAAGCAGAACTCCTAACTGGCAAATTAATGTCATTCTGGTAAAGTCAGAATTGGTGTGACCAGTTGTGGTCAGCTCTCTTCCTTAGAGCTACAAGAAACTCTTATGTGCATCCAGTTACCAAAAACAGGAACACTTTCCCTGTCAGGATTAAAGCTCCTTGGCCATCAACAGGGAAAAGCCTAGCAGGGCAAGTCATGCCCAAATACAACTATTTCTGGAAGACATGCAGAGCCACCAGGTAGATGGGACAGATCTACCTATCAGCACTCACATAACAGCCTATCGATGGTTTTGAGTTAAGAGCACAACTGTATCATACACACTCTTCTATCTTTAAACATGAAAATGCCTTCTCTATGGATCTGGCACGTACAGCTGCTTCTGCAGTACACAAAACCTATCAAGCCTAAGCAGGTGCAGGAGACAACCTGATCGTTACAGGGAAAGAGGTGGCTGTGATTTTTGGTTTAGGCAGAGTAAGAACAAAACATACTCGCACTAAAAACTATCAAGCTCATGAACGGTTTGGAAAAACACTCAGAAAAAAAGTGGCTTTTAACAGGGAAGTTATGCTATGGCTCTGCAGCTGTAACAGCTCATCTTCAGTGGTGCCTAATGAAATTTATCTTAGAACTTACACATGCCAAAAAATAAAAATGCTGGCACTATAGATGAAGAAAACTGGCATTAGACTGCTGACCCTGGAGATCTGCTTTACCATTCACAGAGATGACATACTCATGGTCATGTTTTTCCTCAAAAAATTCCCAAGAAAAGACAGGATATGCAGTTGATACACAATAAAACTGAATTTAGTGAGGCCCAGCAAAGGCCATTTTAAAGCTTAATCACATAAAGCTGCTTAACACACAACCAAGTAATATCTTGGAATAATCTTGGAATCCCAATAATATCTTGGAATCCCAGTAATATCTTGGAATCCCAAAACACTACAAAGAAGTGAAAAATTCCATTAAACTTGCATAAGGCAGAATAGGACAACAGAAAAAGAAAATCTTTACTATACAAAAGATAAAAATCCAGCACAAGCAGACTGTTTAGCATCAAGGCAACAGTGCAGTAAGAAATCCAGAAGAACATGAAGTCTCCACAAAGGAGCTCCACAAGCAGAAACTCCCTCAAATCCAAGGGACAAAACAGCACACATCACTGCTTGACATGCCCCACACTCACACTCTCCATTTCCCTACACCACTGTCAGAGAAGAGCCTTCAAAGTTTTGGTCCATGTTATGTGAATGAAGAGATGTAAAAGTCTCGTAGGAAGCAACCTCAGGAATAAAGCTGGCTTTCTGTAAATTACCTGTCACGGACACACTTGGCACACATGGAACCACCATAGGCTCTGCTAACGTGCTTCTTCGTTTTTGACAGCCTCATCAGAACTTTGGGGCGCACAGCGCGGACCTACAGACAGCAAAAAGAAAGAAGTGTGTTGTAAGACAGCAATTTTGTGTATCTGCCATATAAAAACCAGTAACACTTTGACAGTTTGAAAAAAAAAAAAGCAGCAACATCTGAAGTTTACTATTCAAGATGCTAAAAAGTGACTGAGGTCGCAGCTCATTGTATGCGCCAGCTTCAGCATTCCTAAGCTCATCTTTTTGTTCTACCACAGGGGTTCACCAACAGGTTCATAAAAAAATTGGTTATAAAAAAGACCGTTTTTTGAAAGCTAGGAACTGCTTAAAGATCAACATTATGCAAGCATTCCCATAACTGTTAGAAGCAATGGTGTTACTTCAAGAAAACATTCTGAAGAAAAATAGTTAAAAACATTAATTCCTTTTTTCTAAAGCTAAAACTTTTCTAAACTTGGCTTACCCTTTTTTCTGCAGGTCTAATAGGTCCAATTTATGTTTTTAAATCTGCTACAGAATTACCTTGTCTAGCCTTAAAAATTTTAGCTAAATTTGCTAAAACAAGAGGGTTCATATTTAACAATAATGCAAACCATGAGCATTAAAAAAAGTCTGAGTTCCCAAAGCTTATTTTACCAGTAAACTTTACAACATTTGATTAAGAGTGTTTTAAAGGAAAAAGTTGATTCAACAAGAACTGGTCAATCAACAGGCACACTCTATTATTTGGAAAGGCTCTTTGTACTGAAAAAAATGCTGCTGCAAACACCCTTAGGTGTTTATGATCATACTTACACCACGCAGCCTTCCTGGGCAAATGCCACATGCTGACTTGGGTGCCTTTCCCACCTTCTTGGTGTAAAGGTAAACAATCCTGTTCCCGGGTGTTCGGGACCTAAGCACAGCAGAATAATACTCAAGTTAACATAACAATCAAAACTGAAACATCACCTACTTACAACAAAAGTTTTCTAAGAAACTGTCTTTCTTACAGTCTGGTCTTGTTGGAAGCTGTGTTGTAGGACAACCTACGGCGGTATGTCAGGCGCTGCACCATTTTTCACACCTAAATAAGTCAAAAACAAAGCGGAACTAATTAAGAGCTCCATGTCCACACGGATGTTCACATCTCACAGCATCACCTATACTGAACCACTGCACCAGATGTGAATCAGTAGCTATCGATTCGATATTAGTAAAATTAAAGCCTTTCCTAACCAGTGACCGGCAACACAACTATATTAGAGAACAACAAAACGCGTGACAGGCGGCACGATGCTATCTGCAATGAAGATTAACCCGAACTAACTTGAACGCTGTTCAAACATCCTGGTCTTGCCTGGATTATGTCATGAGCTCCTTAGGAACTTGTTAAAGCTTTAGCAGCTACATATTTTATGGACAACATAAGTGTCATCCGGGAGACGCGGACCCTTCTCGGGAGTCCCACCGCGAAGGCCTGGGCAGGCCCGGCCTCTCTGCCGGGCAGCTCTTCCCCCTGCTCCAGCCCAAGCGCGGGCTGCAGCAGCGCCGCCGGTCCCTCCCCACAGCCGATGGGCCTCGGGCCGCCCTCGCCGCCCGCCGGGCCGCGGATGGAGGCGGATGGGCGCCCACAGCCCCCGGCCGCCAGCCGCCATACCTGGCGCCGCCGGACCCGGAAGAGGAAGCGGAAGTGCGCTGGAGGCCGGAAGAAATAATAGCGCCTGCGCACTGTAGCCCGGCTCCGGGACACGCTGGCTCTCGGGAGTCGCCATGCTGTACGGAACAGAAGTACAGGGGTGGCGCCATATTGTACGGATGGGGCGGGGCGGGGCGCCGCTCGGCGGCGGGACCGGGAGCAGCAGCGATGGGCACGGTGGGGGCCCGATTTTATTTATTGTGTGTTTTACCAAAAAACTGTTTTTCCAAAATATCGGCTTCTGTCCTCAGAAAGAAGGACATCATTTGTGCATCATTATGGTAGTTACATATCTGTGAGCCCAGAAGCCATTCCCCATCCTGCTGTTCTAAGCTCTGAATTACAAGTCACCCATACATGCTTTTCCACGGCAAACTGGCACGTGACACACCTGGGAACTGTGTGTCTTACACTAAACTTCCACAAGGAAAAGGCTGTTTCTTCAGAATCCCTTGAAAGCCTTGCCTGGAGCACCGCAGGGCTGTCCTTGCTGTGCCCCGTTCCCCTTGATTTGCCCTTGCTCCTGCCCAGCGCTGGCCTTCCCGGGCACTGGACGAGGCAGACAGGCTGATCCCAAAACTGGGCCCTGTGGAAAGCAACACAACACCCACATTTGCCTGACAACCTCCTTGCTGTGCCAGCAGCTGCACTGGTAGCCTTGGATGGAAAATCCTTGTGCCTGTTTCCCAGGATATGTACTCACTGTGTCATCTGCTCCAGGGCAGGTGCTCACGCAGGAGCATGAAGTTGTAAACCTTTCTCTGCTGGTCAGGTCAAAGGTTCACCTGACTCAAACTCCCATTTCCAAGGCACAGGTGCCTAAGAAAAACATAGGGGAAACAGGACACAGCTAGTGCAGCTCTCCTTTAGTACATCCTCCCTGTGTTCATCCATCAGCATCGTCCCGGTTTCCTGAGCTGGGTCACATTTCTGATTTACAAGATTATCTCAGCTGGTGAGAGCATGGTGCTAATAACACCAAGGTTGTGCGTTCCGTCCCTGTACAGGCCATTCTCTTAAGAGTTGGACTCAGTGATCCTTGTCAGTCCCTTCCAACTCAGAATATTCTGTGAAATCTATTTAATAGCCTCTGGTAGAGCCCTGAGAAAAGAAAAGAAAGGAAATAGCAAGAGCTAAGGGAGTATAGGATGGCTTGTCAGTAGCCAGAAACAGCATTCCAGTGGTGCCAGATCTGCCATATTAAAATCTAACTGCAGGAAAGGTAGCTCTGGCAACCCCTCACGTTTTCGTTAAGCACTGTGTTGATAGGAAGGAAAGGAGGAACACTTCCGGGCTACACTTCTCCCAGATGTTTGTTTCAGCTCCTACCCCACATACCCGGGTCCCTGCCAAGCTGAGGAGCATGTTGACAAGCAGAGCTGGCCTCTATGCTCTGAAATCAGAATCTGGCCTCTGCTATCTGTGTGTGACCTCCCTAATGGATCTGGATCCCACCCCACCACTTGGCACTGACACATGAAAGACCAAGAGATTTTAAAGCACATGT
Source organism: Platysteira castanea (assembly GCA_013397175.1). NCBI lineage: Eukaryota > Metazoa > Chordata > Aves > Passeriformes > Platysteira > Platysteira castanea. The sequence goes on along the minus strand of VYXC01004204.1, from coordinate 927,617 downwards.
TTCCATCACTTCTGCTCCCCAGCCTCTGGTGGCAGTGGTGGTGTTCCCACTGCCACGCCAAGTCCATCCCCTCCTTCTCATGGCGCGTGTGAATGCCTTGTGGCTGCTGCCATAATCGATGCCGACCCATGTGGTCAAAATCTTCGTATAGTGTCAATGGGAAAACACCATCTGCAAGGAGAACGGGGTTGGGCCCACCTTCTGTGAGCCCCGAAATGCTCTTTTGCTCCACTGACCTGAGCACTGTTCCACAATGATACTCAAGGACCCACACCTTGAACACACTGGGTGCTGCTGCTGCCATCGTTAGCGGCTTCAGCTCTGCTTTTAGGGAGTAGCGGGTGCTCAGAAAGCTTTGATGTGTGCTCCTGGCCTTATTCATGGGTTTATAACTCACAGTTTTTTGTACCGCATCCTCCCTGTTTTCAATCTATAATTATTATTTTGGTTAATTATTGACTCTTTTTAAGTGCAAATTATGGACACCAGAATTTTTTTTTTAATTCATGAAAGAAGAGAAAATATGTATGAACTAGATTTTAGGGTATATTTAAAATAGGGGCATATTTTAGAAGACAAGTAAATTTCAGAGCAATTAGAGTATTTAACATGAACTTTCTGGGCCCAGAACCCTGAGGGGAATAAGAAGGCCAATTAAATTAGATTAAATAATCATGCCTAAATATAAAAGTGTAACAGAATCCAATTGTTAAAGAACAACACTATTAAATTATGATATAATAGTTTAGATGTTGTCAGTGCAACAGGTAACTATTTTATTATTGAACAATAGTATTGATACATTTCTGAACTTACTCCATTTAGGCTCTAAACTCAACTGGTATAAGTTTTAGAAACTGTCAATTAAATTCCAGCTGTTCGCTTCTGCCGGTGCACTGGCCTAGTTTTTAAGAATTTTCAGTTCATTTTTTAAGAGGAACAGGGCTATCAGGCAAACGGCTCACCAGAGCATCTAGAAACGTTAGCTTAATGACAACTGGTTTAATGCTATCTAATGTGGGGATAAGATTTGAAGCAGAAGCTCACTAAGCCCATTTTGTACAGATTAGTCAAGTGATTCATGTTCTCTGCTACTCCTACCTCTTCACAGGACCAAAAAACATCTCTTTTGGGAACAGTCATTTTCCACATCCAATATGCCTCATTAACTCTTTCTGCATTTTCTTCTTTCCTTGAATACAGCGAACGGGATGGGTTAGCAAATGCACAGCCCAACACTGTGGAAAAGTAACAGTGGCACCCTTTAAATTTTTCCCTTCTAGGATGTCAGTGGAGGCATAGTACCTGATGCTGTGGGCCTTTTCCCTTGAGAAAACTGGAGGCTGGCTTCCAGGGTGTACTTGCTTATTGGTGGTACAAAACTGCAAACCTCTTTTCCACCAGATCCAATTAGAAAGATAATCATCTCTGATGGCAGTTTAGCAATGGAATGTACTTCGCACCAGCCAGCAGGTTGTCACCATATTCTGTTTATTGCACCAGAAGAATGCTTTGTGCACAGTTTAAGACCAATTCTTGATATGCTGACCATCCTTTCTTTCTTTTCCACATGGTCCTCTCTTTCTCTCTCTTCTTACTGAAAGCCCCTACCTATGTATGTGACCATTTGCTTGGTCACACGGAAAGTTCCAACACAGCCAGAGTTCCCAAAGGCTTGATAAGCCTGGCTGGATCCCCTTTTACTTTCCTCACACTTCTGTACCACTTCCAGGAATCTACCAGGCCCCAGGAGGATTCTACTGCCCTATTAATTTCTCTTCATGGATCATTCTAGGGCTTTTCCCCACTATAAGCTTCAATTAAAAAATGAGAGATGTTTTCACTCATATTGTACCAGTCAGTTGTACCAGTCTAGACTGGCAAAAAGAGGCATGGGAAGGAAAGTGAGCCTGTGGGCAAGCACACACTGGGTCCTGCAGAGAGGAAAAGATGTGATGGCTGAGGGGTATACTGCTCCCGTTAAGTCACAGGCATGATAGCATTTCCATGAAAAGCATATGAATAGGTGTTTTAGAAATGTCTCATTGAAATCAGAATCCAACCTCAGGTGCTGCTCAGATACAACCAGCAGGCTTATGTCCATAAATGTGCAAAGAAAACAAGAAACCTTGGAAAAGTACTTGCAACTGTTGGAAAGGGGAGAAAGAAAAGGTCCTAGGGTCCACTGTCTCTCCAGAGCTGATTTTTTTCTTAAAAATCTCATTCCCTTTCCTTGTTAACTATGTGGCATGTGTCACAATCTGATTATACTAATTTCTATCAACATAACCTTCCACAACACAGACCTGTGCAAATTACGTTATGAGAAGCTGTAGTTCATTTCCATTTCAGTGGAGCTTGTTAAACAAGCAAAATTATTTTGTAGCAAAGGGAAAAACAATTTAGTGGAATGCACTCCTAGCATAGGAAGTACATAATATCGTATTTGGGTTGAAACTTTTTCTGTCAAAAATGTCATAACCCTGTAAGAAAGAGAATTAAAATCCCGTTATTTTAATTTACATCTAGCCACAAGATAAGTAAAGTTATCATTGAAATTCTAATTAAATAGGATGATTGACTAAGGTAGGACATCAAAGAAGAGAAGTGAATATGATAAGTCAAAGTCTTATTAATTAGTCCGCGTGGAAGAAATTCCAGGGACGTCAAGCTGAGGCTGCTGCAAGGAGAAAAAAAGCAGACAAGAAAATGTGTGTTTCTTTGAAGTTAGGAACTGAGATAGTGATGGAGGTAATTGTGTCTGACTGGATCCAGTAATGAAGAGCCGTAAATCAGACCTAGGAATCGGAGGAAAGATTCTAGTAACGAATGTGGCTGCCCCCCTGCTGCGAAGAAACAGAATGCAGAGCTGACTAATTGACCCAGTCTATCTCCCAGTAGCTCTCTGTTATTATTTATTAATTTTTAATTTCTGAATTATTTACGTTCTGGGAAATTATTTTTGACAGCCTGTTAGGCGTGCCAAAGTTAATGGAGGATGAAAGGACTGGTACTAGAATTAGCAGGGATGTAGTCACAGGCTACTGAATTTAATGATTTTGGAAGGGAAAATTGATTTCACACAGCGTGTCACTTTATACTACTTTAGGGATACACCAGCTATTTGATTAATTGAGGAATAACCAACTCAAAGTATATTTGAAGTGTAAATGAATCACAGTGCTCAGCTGTTTATTTTTCCCCTTTTCTGATGAGAACACTGAGTTTGCTTAAAGTTGCTGATTAAAACCAATACAGGTAGGCCCCATACTCACACCTGCTTATTTTATCCTGTCTTAAAAAAAAAAATGCTTTCGCCATCTGGAGGAGACATGCAATCCTCCATCTCACTTGGGATAGAGTTCATCCTTCCTACACAACGCCTAATTAAACAGGCTTTGTGTGCACTCCCCCTCCCCTGTGGCAAGTGTTTAAGACGGAGCAGGGTACTGAGCCTGTGGGCAGCACATGCAGCTGAGATGTGAATTCTGCGTGGTGACAGCTCACGTTTGCTTTTTATCAGCCCCCAAGCTGAAGTCAGGGTCCCTGGCCTACGACATCCCCTGCATTGGTTCTCCTGGAGCAGCCATGGTAAGTCAGGCCGTGCATCTTCCATACAGAGCAATGGAAACATAAAGGGGCTCTGAACAGCTCTTCCAGGCTGTGAAAACTGCATTTCACCCTTGGTGCCAAACGAAGCTAAACCCTGTCTGCTTCTCATGTCTAAGCCTTCTGACCATCCAGGCATCAAGGGCAGGGAGGCAATCCTTCCCCAGCAATGGGTACAATGCTGTAGGCATCTCACCTCTCCAGGAAGACTCACACTGGAAATGTCTCCAGAGCTGCTCCCTCCCACAACAGCAGCCACCCCAGGTGAGGGGCATGGCTGAATTTTCCCTGACTTACAGGGAGGATGTGTCCTGTGCTCAGGATCAAAGGGGCGAAGCACCCTCACTGACACAGTTTCCTGTGGCACTTGGGTCTATCACTTAATTAAGAGCAGTGTAATCAGCTGTGTGGGCACTGGTGGTGGTGACCGTGATTTTGGGTGTCTCTAATGTATTGTCTACAGGTGACTCAGTGTTACCTCCCAAACACCTTAACAATCTAGTTCCCTAAATAGTCCTAACTGGTTTAAGTCCAGCTTTCCCTATTTTAAAATAAGCATAATTGATGTTACTATTTAATAAAATCTCAGGGACTGTGCCAAGAGAATTAAATTACAATTCTTTATCTGCACAAGTTTTGGGAGAGTAGTGAACACCAAATACTAGAAGTAGCTGCCTCTTTCCACCAGAAGTTATCAAAACCACCTGCCATAAGTTGACATGGATCCCATGAACAGGTGAGAAAGGTATAGGCTAGATTCTATTTCAGGTTCAATAAACAAAAAACTCCTTTGAGTTGACTGAGACCAAACTACTGAGTGAGAGGTTAAGTGTCAAAGGGATCTGGAATTTTGGATATTTTGCTCTTGCTTTGTTCTTTAAAATAGGAAAGGCTACCTACCATGGCAAATGTTGACCATACAGGGATGATGGGAGAGATAAAGAATGAAGAAAGGGCAATCATGCATTAGTTACCTTTAAAAAAAATTACATTTGTCTTAATGATTTAAAGATACATTAACTGTACAGGAAGGTTTTGCTGCTTAGCTTCTCTAACAGGTTTATAATTCATACAAACCTCTCCCTAGTTTTTTTTCTGAGCACTTCAGGAGCACTAGGGACGTTTCTTTGTGATGTTTTACCAAGTCGAACACGCAAGAGAAGCCTCTTTTTCTCAGTTACCTTTTGGATTATACCAGTGGCAATTAGCTGTTCAAGGGGGATCAACTACAACAGGCTGCTAAAGGAGGTGTGTGACCTGTGGCCTCTGCTTGGCTCTGGGGATTTGTACTTTATCAATTTTTTCAGCATGTGAGACTGGACTGGCTCCTAGAACAAAAGCCGGATGCAAAGACTTGTTTTTTCTGGGTCTCCTGAATCAGTGAGGGATCTTTGGGTTTTGGGGTTTTTTTGTGATTATTGTTAAAACTTTCTAAAGAAGGAATACTGTTTATAGTGTTGATAAAACAACATGAAACATGATTTTTGATATGGCACATTTTGTTAGTATCACTGAAAGCACACTCACTGCCATGGAATTCTGAAGAGTTCAATTCACCAGCAGCAGAACTGACGGCCCCAAACTACACAGAAAATGTGATCTAAATACCATAGCTCAAGAAAAAGCAAGTCATATCTTCAGATATTAGAGAACAATTAGGCAATTTATGCTACTTCAAGATTTACTTTACAGTTTCTAAATGCTCAATGGAGAAACAAATACCTTTTATAGTATATGTGGAAATTAACCCAAAAATATTTACATTCAACAAATGCACCTTATTTCGATGAAGATAATTTAGTGTGCTCTGCTGTTCTATAGTGCAATGAATCCGTCATAGAACTGGCTTTTCCCTGTTTCAATATTAAAACAAAAGGGATATGCTTGCAGTGCAGCACCCTGGGAATTCAGCTCAGAAGTCCAATTAACAACAACTAATTCCCCATACTGCCTATTTACCCCTAAGATTTGTCTAGATATAACAAGTCATGCATTTTGCATTTAAGCTTTTAATGCCCAGAGGATAACAAAAATCTATCCTGATCACTTTTTATTTTCATCACATAAAGAGAGAAGAAAGCATCACTCCTTCCCTCTTCAGTTAAGTGTATCCGTATCTTAGCGCTAAGTCTTATGAATGAGCTGCTTCCTGTCTCCTCCATGTGTCTCCTTACCCTACTTCTCCATAAATGCCTTCATTCTTCAAGAAGACATGGAGGTAAGAATCCCTTTGCATGAGTGTTCTCTATAGCTGACTACGTGTAAAATCTTTCACCTTCAAATGATGATCTGCTGCACATTCACTGGACCAAGTTTCCTGCCCTTTAGATTGTCACACTGTATTTATTGTATGCAACATACACTCCCCACACACCAGATTTCACTGCAGGAGCTATCAATGTGTGACGCCCAACTGTGAACACATTTTAAAAGCTGAAACTGTAACATACTGTAAATGGTAATGATCAGGCTATAACATACTAAAGATTAGGCAAATACTTCCAATAATTGGAGTGATTTTCTGCAACTCAATTTTGCTTACAATGTAAGTCATATTGAACTAAATTCTCCAAAGGTAAAAGCCCAGCACATTACTACACACTTCACGTGCAAAAGGGAGAGAAGCAGAGAGAAAGCGAGCGAGCAAATACGTGCACATGAGGCTTTGGATATTCCTTGCTAGGTACAACCTAAATTGTACATTAATAATTAGAGACACATTAAAATATCTATCTGTCCAGATACATTTTTATGGGTGTTCAACAGGAAACAAGTAAGGCCTAGATGTACCCATACACATCTGTATTTATGAAGTTTTGTAACAAAGAAATAATGCAAATTCACCTTGTTTGAAGGGAAATTGGAAGAAAAATTAAATGGTTTGAGAAGCAAACAACAGAGCATATTAAATCCAAAAGCATCACACTGATAGATAGAAACACAAGATGTGACACTGCTGAAAGAAATGCGTGGATCAATGTTAGGCTGACATGCCTGCAGGGCAGCAGGTGACTGTACAGAAAGCTGCCTACAAAATATTTCTGCAACACTGTACTTTGCTGTGAATGGCAAAAAATCCAGAAGGTGTTATTTTTTCATGAAGCTGTGATGAGCCTGGCTTATGCTTGGCATCAGACTAGCTGCTCCTTACACGAGTTTCCGAGTTGCGTATTTGCAGTTTCAAGGCTGGACTTTCAGAGGGGCTCACAGCCAGATTTCCAAGCACTTGGCTGCCAAACTGCAAGCCTGGCTTCTCACCGGTCCAGGAATCAGAATGACTGAACAGGAACCAATCTCCTATGAACATCCCAAACTCACTGGCTGATTCCTCTCTCACCAGATATGCCTGTGACAGAAGCTGAGACAAATGAATGCAGTATTTCTGACATAGTCAGATGTGAATTTTAGTACCTGTCTGCACAGAGACGGCAGGTGCAAAGAAGGGCCTGCTCCAAACTTCTGAAGGAAAGTGTTGGCTTCATCTTATTCTTGATCAGATTTTCTCTGCACTCTCCTCCCTGTGAGCAGCAAGAAGAGCAAAAGTCTGACAGACTGATCCTAAATAGGGCTCTGTGGAGAGCAACACAACACCCCCATTTGTGTAACACCCCATGGTCAAACTTCCTGCTCGCTGGGAAGCAGAGAACAGCAGCACTAATGATTCTCTCCCTTCTCAAGCTGCTAGAATTTAAGTGCTTTGAGGAGATTGAAGACAAGCATTAAATTTTGATTAAAGGGACACTGCCAACTTACATTAAGCTTAGAATTTAGGGTTTGTAACAGGCAGGCAAAGGTGGATGAGAGCTTGCATTTTGGGTGTAAATATTTCTTTGCAGCAGGATGAAGACCTTATCTGCTGAGAACAGAAGGCATCAAAATTAACTTGAATAGAAAACTAACAAGGTCCACTTTAGTTTTGCTGCTGGGGGAGAAAGAATGCAGATGGGGAGTACCATGTAGCTTCCCAAATGTAACAGCCCACCAGTTAAGTTTTGTGTGTGAAAAGCTTGTTTGTTTGTTGCTTAATGTGGTTTTCACAGTGATAAGCAGCCACACGAAAGTCCTATTTGAAAGAATTGACAAAGGAGTAGAGTGACAGGAAAGGTTAGTACAGGCGAGTTGGCACATGGGCTACATGCCTTTCATCTGCTTTTCCTTTATACTGAATTCTTACAGATGGTGAAGCTACCTAGTGTTAAATGTGTGGTCCACTGCAGCTGATGAGAGAGTAGTTAATTACTTTCAACGATCAGAGATATTTTCTGCAAATCATTTTGCTATAATGAGATCCAAATCTGAACCAAATTTTTCAAGGGAAGAGCCTAAAAGACAGCGACTCACTGTAACTTTAATGTACACTAGCCTTATAGAAAGAATATTACCCAGAAATGCTCATTCTCAGAGAAACTACGGAAATGTGAATCCAGATCTTCATCTGATAAAAACCAGCTCCCTGAACAGAAATATGTTGATTTATAATAGCCACAGGTTTGACCCCTCATCCCAATGAGAATTAGCTGCAGACACAGAAATATTCTGCAGTAAAGATGTAGCACAGTTTGGTCTTGTCTCAAACAAAAGCTGAGTTTTTGCTGCAGAGTTCTCTGCTGTCTTTGCAATATTCATTTGAACAAGCCTTTCAAAGGAACAGGCCAAAGAAATCAAAGGGAAAGGCAACAATGGCCCTGATTTTCTTTTAGTTCTTCACAGAGTACAAAAAAAAACGAAGCAGCCCTCAGATAACAAGCCTTGTTACAAATACAGGGCTTCAAATACATTTTGAGTGCAATGATGCTACCCCCTCCCAAGGTCCATGCTTGAGATGAGACATGTTCCCCAAACCTGGAGCATTAAGTATATAGGATATGTAGCAGGAAGGATGAAATAAGGCCATGCTACTGCTCTGGAGATGGTAGAGTGCAGAAGAGTGCTGGAACACAAATTGAAAACTACTTGTTAAACAAGGTTAATTTGTTCTCCTTCCAGAGTATAAAATGGCTTCAAACACTTCTAAACTAGGTCATTTGACTGCTCAAGAAATACATGGTGCTAGTGAGCTGTCTTTAGCAACAAGTTTATTGGAGAGTTTGATTGCATCCCAAAAGCATGCTAGATATTTCTGACCATATCAAAGAAAACTCAACTATGTTATCAAGGCACACTAATGAGGTGGTTTGTTTAATTGAAATACTTTAAGTTTCCATGTAGTACAGCATGAAAAAATCATTATTTTCATTAGATGAGCTACTCGTTAGCTGAAAATCTAAGTTACAAAATATCACAGTGTGAGATAATAAATATATTGTAAAATGCATTAAACCCAGGTTATTAAAAGGAAGTTCCATTTGAAATATAGAGCCGCGTAACTTGGGCATGCTTCCTTGTATTAGGAATCAGGTTAGCTTCTTTGAAAAATACAGCCAAACCCAGAGGACCTCACCACGCTTTCACTGAAATCACTGTCAAAACTCTGACCCATTTTAGCTTGGATAAATTACTTCATTACTCTGTGTCACAATTCTGTAGTAACGGGGTTTGTGTGCTGCAGCTGGAAATTCTGAGGGTCATTCAGAGACCCCCATTTTGGCCTTGAATTCATCACTGCTCTGTTTGTTGCAATCACTAACAGCAAGTCAGGAAGCACTTTATAGATTGTGTTTTTAGGTGCAAATGTTTACCTACAAGACGTGGAGGATTTGCGAACTTTGTGTAAAAATATCCATCTCCATGGGATGTCTCACATGTGTTTGCTGAGCAGGAGTTTAAGAACTGTACTGATCTCACCAAGAGGTTGCAGTTTGAAACCATGATGAGATTGGGTGTAAAGGGAAAAAAATGACTGGACGGGTTCTCTGGAGCCCATCTAGTCCAACCCCTCTGCTCAAAGCAGGGCCAGCTGGAGCAGTTTGCACAAAACTGCACTGAGTTGGGTTTGGAATACCTCCAGAGATGGTGACTCAACAACCTCTCTGAGCAACTTGTTCCTGTGATTTGCCACTTTCATAGTAAGTATATTTTATTTAAAGTATAAATTGGATTTACTGTATTTCAATACCTCTTGTATTTCGGGTATTTTGTTCTTTATTCTCCCTCACTCAGTATTTCTTCAGATTGGTAAGATTCCCCTTGAGCCTTCTCTTCTTGAGGCTTAATGAGCTCAGGGTCCTACTGAGAGTTCTTCCTCATCAAGTGCATTTAAACACTGACTTGAGATGAGGACAAAACTGTATTTTCGTTATCAATTCACAGGTGGACTTGGTCCACATGAAAAAAAGACTAAACTAAGACTCTGGTTCAGCTATTGTTTTATGTATTTCTACAATGAAGCCAAGTTTTATCCTTCGTCCCCGTACACCCTATGCCACCCCTCGTGTTTTGGGGGCATGTTGTCCTCAATTCTCATGGCAGCGGTTCCTTCCTAACTTATTGCTACACATATGCCAAGGGATCTTCTCTCTTATCTCACTCGTGCTGTTCCTCTCTCTCCTCCCCTGCTGAGGGATTAGTCCACCAGCCGTGTGAAAGTGTCCTTACAGCATTACTCTGTCACTAATCCAGCCAGCACAGGTCACCAGGGCTGTGCAGAGACAGCCGCAAGATTTAGAAGCCACATCTTAATTCCCGAGGAGTCCTGGGCATGCATTCAGGTTGCCTCCACATGTTGGCAGCCAGGGATGTTGACAGATCTTCACAGCTATTGCTCTCCCTGTCAGCTAGAGTCAAGTCAGTGACACTGAGTGGTGCCACCAAGAGCACAGGGACATGGAGGAGATACAGCAGGAGTGCTGAAAGATGCCCTTAGCCCGTGAGCCAGCCAGAGATCCAGGAGAGTGTACGGATTACAGATGGTACAGTAATCTCACAACTGGCCAAATTTGGAGCCTAAGCAATACTTATATGGAGATGAGCATGCATTAAAGGCTGCCAATGTGACAGCAGAGAGGGCCAATATTTCGGCTTGCCCGGGAATGGGCACACTGCCCTCACAGAGCCACCTGCTGAGATCATTCATGCCAGAAATGCAAGTAATCCTGGCTAGGCAGGTGCCTGGGGGGGATCAAGTCCTCAGTCAAAACAAACAAAAAAACACCAAAAAACCCCAAAAACAAAAACCAAAATGAAACAAACAAAAACAAAACAAACCCCCAAAAAACCGAACAAACACACAAAAAAAAAAAACACCACAAAAAACCCCTCANAAAAAAACCAAAAAACCAACCAACAAAAAAAAAAAAAAAAAAGAAAAAGAAAAAGAAAGGGCAAAACCCCAAGCCCCAGGCCACCTTCATACACCTGGCAAGAGCCCCTCAGCAGTCAGCCTGGAGACTGTAAACTCTGGAGGTTGGAGCGCAAAGGATGGGAGCTGCACCCCGTGCTCCTACCTCTTCACTCAGTTATGAAAACAGACTTTTCTTCTTTCACATAGACAAAGTTGCACATCTTTGAGTTATCTCTTGCTCTTCTCATTTTCTCTGGGTTTTGTTAACCATTTTTAGAAGTCTTTCCTTTTTTTTTTCCCTACTGGGGCCAATAGGGATGTGGCTTGCAGATTAGTACAACTGTTAGCTCCCTTTAACAGCGCTTTTCTTATCCCATTTAAGTAGAATAAAGAAGCTTCATTTGTAAGCTTAAAAAAAAATCAAGACTTTAATTCTTGATCATTGCTCCCATGCGGACCCAGTTGGAATTCTCTCATCATCACTGATCAAGTCTGAACTTTTTTTTGTTTGCTATTCAATTTCATTTGCTTTCATCATTTCAAAGCACTAACAGGCTTTCAGCCCTGCTGAAACATAGGACGGGGCTTTAAGTACATTGCAGTGAAGTCCCTGTAGGAATGGAAAACTGCTAGATAGCATTTAGGTGTGTACTATCTGTTCCATAAAACCTGCATTTACATTATATTAAAATTAACCTGCTGAATAGTTTAATCATTAAAATAAATACTCCATTTGGCTCTTCACGTTATTTATTTGCTGTAGAGAGACTGTCAGTCAATTCCTCTGATTTCAGACCTGAGAGAAGTTTTTTTCTCAGAGCAGCATAAAAATCTTTCTGGTTACAAAGCTGCTAATCTAAGTAGATCACCATCTGGATCCATTGCTAAAATAATATCCATGGTATGTTTTGCATGTTGTGGATAAACTTGCTCTGATGTTTGATAAATGTTGGGGTTTTTTTCTTCAGAGATCCCAAGATGAGTTTGCAAGGAAGATCAGCACAGAGCAAGTCTGTAAAACAGTTTTCTAGTTAGGATACAGTCTATCCAGGCCCCTTTTCTTGTTGCTTAGGCCTATAGTTTCCTAAGTGAGGAGATGCCAGAGCAGTTTTTGAGTAAAATCTTCCTTAGATGTGAGTGCTCCTTGAGGATGAATGTTGCCAAAGCTGTTAGCCCTTGCACATGGAGAAAGCTGTTTTGATAAACTGATTGAGTGTGAGCCACTGCTGGACTATTGCTGATAAGAGCAATGCAAAGACTATCTACCATTTACCATTTTTGTTCTTCAGAGTCCTTGTAATTTTCTGAATGGGCAAGTCCCCTGTCTCCAGAGAGAGTCTGAGTAAGACAGAAGTGCTCTGTCTGCTCAGCCTCTGATGCTTTTCAGCTTAGTTTTTGTGCTGAGGGTGTTCATCTGTGTTTCTGGGTTTCTCCCAGCTGTTTCACGACTGACATGCCTGAAGAGAGTCATCAGCATCAATTTTGGGGGCATTAAAGATTTTTACCTGGCAGAAACAATAAAAAATACGCGTTCCTTCAACCACAGCTGGTAGAGAAAAGGAAACTCTGCTGAAGACTTGCAGGCAGGAGTGTACCCAGCAGAGAGCCCTCTGCCCAAGAGAAAACAGGCTCCTTCTAGCAAGTGGTGGCACATGGCTCTGCCTTGGCCCGGCTGATACCACCCAAACACCCCAGAGTTTCAGAGCTCCAGGTCTGCAGTCAGCTTGTGGTTTCTCCTTGGAGGCCTGGACTGTGGGAAGAGAGCTCCCTGCACCTTGCCAGAGCATGGGAACAGCTGCAATTTGAAACATATAAATACTTTTTTACCCCAAGCAGTTTCCAATTAATGTGCAGATGGAAACCACATAGATGGTCTGTGGGAGAGAATCCCTGCTTGGCAAAAGATGGATTATTGCTTTTATGAAATGCCGTAAGAGCTCTAGGAGCAGAGGGCTTTGTTTTTTAAGATCCCAGCTCCTGGTTCAGGGAGCTCAGATTTACACTGAAGGAAAAATGTTTCTAGAATGTAAGCTTGTTATTTTATGGATCTGGGATGGAGAAGATAGTCAAGAAAATACAACTTCTGTAAAAATTATACCATTTTGTATACAAGGGAGGAAGAAATCAGCTGGGCTGGGGGAAGCCTGTCAGAGCTTAGTTGTCATTGGCAGAAGAGAACCTAGAAGCATCAGTGGGCACCTATCAAAATAGTGGGTAAATGAGGAAAACCCAGAGAAGTGAACCTTCTCCCACTCTTACCTGGAATCAGCATCCAAAATAGGTGGAATTTTCTTGCAAATTCATCTTCAAATCATCACAGCTTTATCCAGAACACGTAATTTTTCCCTCTTAAATGCCACTGTGAAGAAGATGCCACAGTGGGACACTTTCACCTCAAAAAATAGTAGGTCATGTGGTTTACCAATATGAACCCCCTGCCAGGCTTTATATAGCTGAAAGTGCTACACACCTGTGAATATTAAAACTTTTTGTTTGAAAGCACAAGAGGAGATGGAGGATTCTAGTTTTAGGCTTTAGACCTAAACGCTTTAGAGCTGATTTTTCTCCCTCAAATTTCCCTTTATGTAAAACAAAACCAAATTTAATCTTTTCTTGTCCATTGTGATTTTTAAGATAATTACCTCTGCGTAATTATTTTGCAAATAATTAATTTGTAAACAATTACTTGTAAGCCTTTAGAGCTCTTCAGATGATAAAGTGGTAGAAAAACACAGGACACGATAATCTTTTCTATCTTCTTTTTGTTAGCATCACTATAATTCATTCTGTTCCTCTACATTTTCCCACAAAGATTTCCACAGAAGTAATGATATTGCCAAGGAATCACATTGCCATAGAGTGTTTTTAAAGTCAAGAGGCAGATTTTCTTCTGAGTTCTTTTTTTTCTTTTGTTAGGTAAATGCACTGTCATTCTAGTTTCCAGGTATGACTAGTATAGCTAATTTCTCTTTCACCCACTGACATTTGAGCTAATTAGGTCAGGGTGAAAGTAAAGGGCCTTTGCCATAATGTATGTGGAACACATTGTATATGGAACCCTCAAAGCAGCTCCCACCTGGCATCATCATGTCCCAGATGGATTATTTTGGGTTATCGCAACAGGCTGTTTATTAGTTGGGTTATTAATATAACAGGTGCTCCATAAGCATATCCTGGGGATTGAATGGTTAATCCATGGGGATCGAATGGTTAATTCATTACAGTTTTGCCTTCATGTTGTTGGAACCTGCAAATAGTGCATTAACAAATATGTCAAAAAGCAAAATTATAAGCTTTGTTTGGAACTGAACGTATGGGCTTTAAAAAGTTGTGATTTTTTTTGTGGGGATAAAACTCTATGCTGAATTTTGTTGTTAATAACTGCAGTTTAGATTTTTTTTTTCTGCAGATGGATCCATTCTCAATAGAGGGCAGTAGAGGATGAAAATGTTAACTCTTGGCCTATTCACTTTGTTGTGTTCAGATCAATTCTCTAATATTCTTTTAACTGGCTTTAAAATGGACCCTTTCATCTTGAAAAAGAAGGAAGCAAGAGTGTTGGCCATCTGGGAGACACTCTGCCAACACCCAGATGTTCACATCCTTCTGTACAATTTACTCAATCAATGCAACATCAAGTTATGCTGGGTGGGTGGGAGAGTGAAAGCATGGGAAGAAGAGAATAGGGCTTCCCTTGAAGGGGAAAGTCACTAGTCCTGTCACTAGTCCTGCCTTCACAAGGGAAAAAATCCTGTAATTGCTCCGTGTCTGCAGTCTATTATCTCCTGGTAACCCTGGGAAACAACGCTGAATTCTCTCACTGAAAACACATGAAAAGGTAGAAACTTCCCGTGCATGTGTCCGTGTAATTATTCTGCCAGAAACAGTAGCAGACGTAACTCCCCGGAGGTTCTCCTTGCAGCTGGTGAACTGTGCTGCTTCAGCCCCAGCTGCGCAAGCCAGGTACCCCGGCTGGGTGCCGGGAGGAGATGGCACTGCCCCTCGCAAGCAGCTGGGAGCCTTCGGCCTGGACAGAGCACTGTGCTCAGGGCAGGGAGAGCAAAGGTTGAGATGGGGCTGGGAAAGGAAGCCAAAACCTGACTGAAAGAAGAGCTGCGGCACAGCCAAGGTGGGAAAGGCCAAGGTGGGGCAAATGCAATGAAAGTTCTGAGCAGACCTTTGGATGTACTGAAGTCTAGACTTAATACCATAATGGAGACTTTGCCTTTTGCTTGAATACACAAGGACCTCTGTGGGGTGTCCTTGGCAGAAGTTAGGCTATCTTGGATACATGGCTGGGACTATACATATGCTTGGTTGATTTATGATGCATATCACAATAGCCTAATTCAGTTCCAAGGGTTAAAAATAGTACAGTCCTTTCCACAACATTCACTGTGCAAAGGAATGAGTCTACCTTTTTGTACTTACCAATCAGATATGTTTGCCATCCCAGTGCCCTCTTCTCCAATTCCCACCTTGTTTCCTCATATCTATTCCCTGCCTTGCAGGGCCTTTCCCATCACTGCTGTATCAGATCTGCTGCTTCTCTTAGTTCTTACACATGCAGCTCCAGTGCTGACAGGCACGTTATCCTCTCTGTACTATCATCATGTCATGCCTGATCTATCATCCCTGACCATCCACCTCTGCTAGATCCCCATAATTCACACTTAGCCTTTCCAGGTCTTTTTAATCAGCTATGGTAATTAAAGCTTGTCAGAGACCAGGTAAATTATTACACGTTGTAGCTCTCTGACTACTCTTCTTGTTCCAGTGCAGAACAGCAGATAATGCCTGAGGTAGCCCATGGTGAGACCTCAGTAAAGGCTGTGTATTCAGGTTTACCTTTCTCAGTATTTACTAAGAAATGCACCAAGTCTACTCCAGCTGACAACAAAAAGCAAGAGAAGGACAGGAAAGAAGAGTCTGTTGTGAATTTGGATGGGGGAGTTCAAAGAATTTGAGGTTTTGAGGGAAAAGACTTTTTGGTTCAGAACATGTTACAAAGAAGTCACAAATGTTGGATTAGAACTCAGTTTAGAGGCAGAATGTGAAAGGCCCTTGGGAGATACATAAGAAGTAAGATACGAGTTGCCTCAAAAGGATGAGGAAGAGGATGCCTGTATAGAAGATTTTCCAGTGGAATCTGACAGCAACGGTCAGGGTCCATAATATAATAACATAATGTGGGGTAGAGAGCAAATCCTAATCCTCCAAATCTCTCACAGCAGTAACCAGAGTTGGGTATCTCTCCATTAAGGGCAAACAAATACATAAACAGAAAAGCAAAGCCATCACTCAGTGAATAATTTTCGGACAGGTAGTTGCCTGCATCAACCAGAATTCTACTGGTGCTCCTTCCATTATATCCTATGTACCAAGCTTAAACAGGCCGCACTTAAAAAAAGAAAAATTACTATCTTTTCCTAAATAGCTCACTTCTCTGTAAATGCCAATATGCAGATGGCCAGAAGGTTCACTAGGGAGAGAAGCAAGACGCTGCCGTCTTCCCACTCCCCGGTGGCTGAGCTCCTCTGCCTTATAGCTACCCTGCTGCAGCAGATCTGTTCAAAGCTGAAGAAGTCCCACTGGTGATGCTGGCACACTTGGGTCCCAGCGATGAGAGCTGCCTGCTGCGGGTGCATCAGTGCAGCCGGCTCAATAGCACATTTTCCCGGGAGGTGCTAAGACTGGTTGGGACAGTAAATAATTAGCTTTCCCGCCTCTGGCTATAGAAATGATTATGAATTTTTAAGCAATGAGAGTGATTGAAGAAATTTCTGTTTGCTTTCTTTTAGTTGTGTTGCAAAGTTTAGCTTCAAGAAGGAAAATACCCTCAGAGGAGGCTGACAGACAGGTGGGAAAATACAAAGATGCTAAGAGATCAGAAGAAACTCAGTGAGCATTAAAAGCTGGGGGAGAAGGTCCTGATAAAGGGGGATGACTTTCATAACAAAGGAATTATCTTTCTTGTTCAGTCCTTCCTTTATCTGATAACAGGCTATTCCCTGAGAAAGTTTGCTCCTGGGAAGTTACTTTCAAGCAGAAGTTGAACATGAAAGTTCATTTTTTGGCAGAAGTTACTTTCTCTTTAATTTATTTATTTTTGTAAATTTATCCTAGTCTTTTTTTTTTTTTTTAATTAACAGAATGCTGAAAGATACTGTAGAGAGAAGTTGTCTCTATTAAGGCACATAGGATTTAATCTCAGAAGTATACTGCCTCCCCCATGGCCTGCTCAAGGCTGCCTGCTTATGCCTCCTCTGTTGATGGCAGTTCTGCCTCCAGGACTCTTGTCCTCTCTGGCAGACTGGCAGTAAGGGCTCCCCTGATGCCACATTTTGCAGTCTTGGCTCTTGATTAACCTACTTGGCACAGCAGTGAACCTGGAGGTACTTCATGTTTTGCACACAATGCCTCACACTTGTTAACTTTCTGTCTTGCCTTGTCAAGTGAAATCAATATTGATACTAATAAATCCATTAGCAATTAATTATGAATGAATTAGCATTCCCTGAAAAACACTTCTAAGGTAAAAAACACAGTAAGACATTTTCTAAAGGTTCCCTGTTTACTTCCTCTATTGCATAAATGTTTTCTAATGGTTTTTAAAACCTTACTAAAACATTCGGTTTTTTCAGAGGTTTCTCCACTTTTGCCTGTGACCCACCAGCTGGCTGGGTCAGAAGGCACTTTTCCCCAGATGATTTTAATCCCACTGTGATACGGGCACAGCAAACACCACACTCCTTCTGTTGCTGCAAACAGGGCTGCAGATCTGACCACACAATGGTGGCTGGTGCACGGTGACAAGCCCAGTACTGTAACATCAGATGAATGTGCATTGAAAACTTCCTCAGGGTGGCAGTGAGGGCCCAGAACAATTTGCCTGAGGTGTGATACCTAAAACGTGCAATGCTATAATCCCACCATGGCACCACGAACTGTTTTCCCTACTAGAAAGACTGCATTGGTTGTGATTGCAAATTGGGGATCTCTTTTAAACCAGTGGGAGAAGCTGAATGAGGCTCCACCAAGTCCTTCAAGCAGGAGACCAAAGCATATTTTACATCTCATGGAGGAAAGTTAAGAGGATGAACAAAGAGGAAAAAAAAGGAGCTTCTGCTAAACAGAATAGCTGTATGGCTTTAAAAACTCTTCCCAAAAAAGCTGACACAGGAAAGACTTTATTTCTTACTGTTGAAATGACACCAGGGTGACTGGAGTTACCAGTTAGAAAAAGCAACTGCACGTTTACCCAGCTCAAATCTTTTACCTTCAAAGTCCTTCTTCATAAATTTATAAAGCTGTAAGTCTTGGAAAGAATCTCCTGCAATCATTCTGTCCTATGCCTTCCCATGAGTCAGAATAAGGTTTAGCCACCTCCTCCCTGTAAAGTGTTGGTCTAACCTGTTTTCAAATCTGCCAAGGAAAGGGCTCAATATCCAGACAAAACCTAGTTCCCGAAGTGTAGCTTAACTCTTTTTTTTTTTTTGCTGCAAATGACGTTGATTTATTTTTATCCTTCTCACAGTGGCAATGGAGAACAAATGGTGGCTGTCCTCTCTAAAGCAATTGTTTACGTATTGAGAAACTCATATGTTTTCCCCCATAGTCTTTTTCCTCTAGACTAAACAAACTCAGTTTCTTTAACGTTTCCTCATCACTCATGTTTTATAAAGCTTTTATCATTCCTGTTGCTTTCTTCTGGACAGTCTCCAATTCATCCACATCCTCAACTCTGCTGAGCCCTGCTTGGCCATGGCTGACAATCTGTCGCTTAGAAAAACGCCACACTTCTGAGTGAGATGTTAGAGATCTGTTTCCAGATTTAGCATTCTTCCATTGTAGATGTAAGATTCTACTTTCTGTTACCACTGATAAATATATATATATATATACACATATATTATAAAACAACCAAAACAACACAAAATCTCACATTCTTGAAGGTGATTTGTCAGTTTTGCACTTCAGTGACGACTGTCTTTATAACACTTACATGTGTTCCATGGCACTTTCCCCTCCCAATAGCATGGCTACTGAGGCAGTCAGCAAGCCTGGTAGAAGAGCCTCTTACAAGGCAATGTAATTAAAGTCAGCATTCAAAGCACTTCAAATAATCAAAAGCCCTACCAGCCCCCGAACAGAGGCAAAATCAAAGAGCCTGGCATGGAAAGAAACCCAGCAACCCTGAAGGCATGAGCAACCAACCTAAAGAGATTACATGCCAACAGAGGGAAGTAGGGGAGGAACTAATGGCATCAACAGTTGAAAAACAAACAAATTCAGGAGACTTCAAAAAAGGAGTAACTGGGCTACCAAATTAGATGTTTTTTAGGTATTTGGGATAAGGAGGAACATGTGTGGTTGGAGTGTCCAGGCTTGGCTTAATCCTGACCATGGAAAGCACTGGGTTTTTCTTCCTTGGTATCAGTCATGGCTACCAGCAAACACCTGTGTAGTTTTGAGTGGTCCCACACTAACAGTCAAATCAGAAATATGCTATTGTCTTCTTGCTCAGCTTAGAAAAGGGATTGTGCACTCAAAAGCCCATTTGTTTTATAGATCAATATCAGCTACAATATCCTTACATCAATATCCTTAAGATGTTGTAGCTGCTATCATGAAGCTTGCAACTTTTGCTGGTAGGTTGTTTACACAAGAGGAGCACACAACTCAGGAGCAGTCTCATTTCCAGAAATCTCTTTTTCTTCTGTGGGCTGATGGCGGTTGCACAAAATTCTCAGCAAAATACAGAGTAGGCAACTCATATTTGCTTTGAACTTTTATCGAAAACACCTCCTTCAGTGTGAGTGCAAACCTTCCTCTTCCAGGAAAAATCATGGATCCCTCCACATAAATTCAGGGATCTGTTCACTAAGCTAAGCAACAGCTTTATCACCCATACATTGGCACCTTCTGTATTTCTAATAACTTTAGGAGAGAAACACAAATTCCACACTGTATATATCATGAAGTTCTTTTAAATGGTAGAACTGGGACCAACTCATCCTAAGGGTGAAACCAACAAAAAAGAATTTGGTGCAATTAATTTAGCAAGCTTTCAGCCTGATGATGCTTATTTAACCAATGTGGATGAAAGCAAAATTCCCCACGGCCCCTTCTAAACACCTCAACTAAGAAAATAAGCCTGAGTGTGGTAAAGAGCATGTTGATACCCCAAGGGACCAGAGAAAGTGCAACAACAGAGTGCCTTATACAGAAGGGGGAGTGTTAAGCATGTTTAAACCAAACATTTCTTTCCCTTTCCTTTGGGATAAAACTATTTCCCATGGAAACTAAGGCTGTGCCCCTACATGTGTAGCCCGGGGAGAGATGCTTTGATGTGAAAGAGAATCCTGGTAAAGCACCGGATGCAGAAGCCAATGTGGAAATAGGAGGGACTTCCAGAAGCAGGAAAAAGCATTGTCCCAGAGGAGCTTCCATCACCCCCCCTAGGTCATCACTCAGACTGTCTGGCTAGTTTCCTCCTGACAGTCACTTGGCCATAAGGAAAGTCTTGTCTCAGACATGGGGCAAAAGTTTATAACTTTTCCCTTACTTTAGACAGCTAAATGAATGTGAGATTCTATGGCATAATCTAAATATAAAAAACTAAAGTGAAAATGTCACAAATTATAAACCAAATGCTGCTTTTAAGGGTACCACACAAAACTTGGAGAAACCAAGAGAACTTCAGAAAAGCAGGAGTGCTGCAAATTTGATTTAGTGTAGGGAAAAGGGAGAGTGATTTAATTCTGTAAATTTTTAAGACTAATACAAAGAAATGAATACAAGAATTGGCATGAAAGTCTTACAAGTGTGTACACTCATCTGCTGTTGGAGCTATATGGTCTATATGAAGGGAACCTGCACATAGTGCGCAGATGATTTGCTTCAGGTTATTAGTCTTCAAGGCAGATTGTGTGGGGGATCTGCGTGTAAACACTTGCCTGGTATTGCAGGACTCACAGCCCAAGAGGAGCCTGTTCCAGAGATAAAAAGTTCTACGGTGATTCTCCCATCTTGTTCTTTAAAAGAGCCAAACATTATTCTCTGCTTTCTTCACCTGTCACTGAAATGAATGCTGGTCATGGCCTGAACTCCACCAGCAAGCTCACACAGAGAGCACTGCTAGTGCTACCACATGGCATAGAAGGCGCAGAAGTCCTCCTGCATGCCCATGAGCAGATTATGGTCACATGTGGAATCTGTTCAGCAGCAGCAAAAGAGAGTGTGAACCCTGATAACTTGTTATTGTACAGTAAGTCCCTCTTCACCCTCCAGGTTTTCACCACTGTCAAGGTTCTTGTGGGTGCTGGTTCTGAAACAGCTGAAAGGAAACTGAAGTATCATTTGATCAGAGATCTTATCTAGGCACATGGGCCGTATCTAAGCAAATGGCCCTGTGGTGGCAATGGTCAGGGTTTGTTCCTGTAAGTATTTCAGCACGAGGCTCACAGGCAATACACTACGTCATCATCTCTTTGTATGCTCTGGCTCACAGTGACACACCCAGTGTGATTTCTGTGACAAAGATTTCGTCAGTGCTCCCTCCCACAGTAAAGTCTGGCACCTTGTTTGCCATTCAGAACAATGCATTTCTTTTAACTACTTAACTGAATGTGTTGAATTATTTCTTTGACTAGAGAGGACTTCATATTGGTGACTTTTGAGGCTAACAAATTAGGTGTATTTATTACTAAGTTTGCACTTGGTGCCTACCTCACATAAATTAAGTACACCAGCTATCCTCAACATCATTTACACTGACTGTCTACTAAATAGATTAGTGCTTTGGCCCATGTTCTTAAAGATAAATAGAATATTGGCATATGGATCCCTAAGCAACATCTCTGCCTGAAGATACGGGAAGCTGGAGCAGGTCAGAGTTCCTGAAAACTGAGCCACAGGATCAGCGTCACAACTAAATCTTTGTGGTCACAGCTAAATCTGATGCCCAGTTGACGACTCAAAGTCCTTTGAAATAAGACCCAGAGCCAGAAGAAACTCCAAGCCCTCCTGTGTATGGACTGGTTTCCTCTCTCTCTGTAGTGGGAGCAAGAGTATTTTACTCTTACACAGGGAGCCCTGAGGTGTATTTAATTAACGCTCATTATGAACTCTGAGAGGAGGTTGAGACATAAACATTATAATAGCTTCAAAGCCTGTGGGGTTTACTCAGGTTTTACTCAGCTCCCTTATGCTAGCACAGTTCTTACTGACCTCTGGACATTCGAATATATGGAACAAAGTGTTTAGAATTTGGCCCACAATGTACCTGCCTCCCGCCTGGGCTGGACTTTGCTCTAATCCGTCCTACATTCTTTGAGTCTCATCTATTCATTGGCTAAAGCGCCAAGTGCCTTCAGAGATGTTGCTCCACCACTAATGGTTCTCATTCAAACATTGCTCACTATCAAACAGTCTAACCCTATTAATAATAACAACTTTAAAGAGAACAGAGAAAGAGGAGACAAGAAGTAGGTTCAGTTTAATAAGATTTTTCTTTCACCTGAGTTTTATATTCCTTTCTTTTATCTTTTTATCAAGGCAAGTGTATTCTGAAAAGCCTGAGGGTACAATAAACAACAGAAGGTGATGCAATGGCTGCTCGTTATTGCTTGATGGGTGAATCATCCTACTGGCTGTTATCTGCATTATTGGAACACATCACTCGAGGGCTGCACTGAACATGGGCCACAAAATGTAACGCTGCACTAATATCATGATGTGACACGTCAGTCTCTTTATTTCTAGATGAATTTCCTTTCAATTGCGCGTAGATAAAATCACAAGAAAGGATGCCCATGGAATATATTAAAAATTATACCTGAGCCTTATTTTTAACAAAGCTTAGTTGGTACTGACTGGCCAAATCAAGCAACCTGTGCTTACACCAGTGAGCAGCTGTTCATGCAAAAAATTCCATTGTTTCATCAGGACATCTCAAGCAAACGACTGCTCCCTTTCCAGAATTAGTACTGAGGTTTTTTCCAACCCTACCCTGCTGTTTTACACAAAATGCCACATCCTACTTAGTTTTTATGGTAAACTACGGTACTCTTTTTTTTTTCCCCCCCATGGGTTTTATGACTATTGTACTACTGGGACTAAACTGAGAATGAAATGTTTCCACAAGCAATATATGAGCATTAAAAACCACCAATATAAACATATTTTACCAAAACCAAAATTACTTCTTTTATCTTTCTCACACATGATGCCTAGTCTACATGAAGACCTCCATAATTAAGATCCTAAAACCTGTCTTGCCTGGCAGAAGAGGCTGTTCCGTGGGTTTGTACCTGAAGTCCTCTAACCAAATGACACTTTTGACATAAAAATACTAATTTTTGGTGTTAACTATACTATTTAGCACCTGTGATATGTTTTGGGTTTGGGTATTTTATTATACTGACCTATTGTCTTATATCTGGAGTCCATGAAAACACTTCAGGTCCTTCAGGAAACAGGCACAGAGGCAGCAAAGAAAATTTGTGACTTTAGGAAGTGCCTCTGCCAAGCTGTCTCTAGTCAGCCTCTGCAAACCAGACCTTGTTTACTCCACAGTATTTTGTGGTATTTTTTCCCTTTGTTTCTTGCAAGTCTTTGTGTGCCTTTTCCCAAACCAAGGCTTTCAGGGTTTGAACTAACAACTGCAGTACCGTCAGCTGTCCCCTGGGAGGGGGATGTGGTACTGCATGGCTATAATCAGACCACAGAGTGCCTAGAGCAGAAAGAGAGGCTTACACTTCATGCTGAGCTATCTGTGAAGAATGAGAAATCAGGACAGCATGATCTAAACAAACTTATACTATTGCTTAGAGACAAGACCCACTTCACTGTCCAGTATTCACACAAGGACATCTTTGCTCTGCACCAGAGAAGAGATTTGCAACTGCAAGGGTGTCTAAAAGGCTTCGTTAGTCGTGTCACCAATGAAGGAAATTAGGATGACACTCACAGCTGCCTGACCCAAACCAGCCATGCAGTGGTAGAGCAAGGCAGGGCCACAGCACTAGGGCTGTAGCAACCTAAGGCAGCCCAGCAGCCCACAGGTAAATGGCATGGCTGTCCCAGCTCAGTCAGACCTCTCCATGCAGGGGCTAGCAGCTGCAGAAAAACCCAGGATGGGGTTAGGACTGGTTTCTTGAAGCTCTGTTGGCCAGTCTTTTCCTCCTGTGGATAACACATCCCTAAAGGAGCAGCACAAAGTTATGGAATCACACAATCATGTAGTTTGGAAGAGACCTCTACGATCATCAAGTCCAAGCACTAACCCAGCACTGCCAAACACACCACTAAACCATGATCCCATGTCTTTAAAATCCCTCTAGGAATGGTGACTCCACCACCTCCCTGGGCAGCCTGTTCCATTGTTTCCTTGCCCTGACTACAAGAAATATGCAAGTTATCATCAACACTCGTGATTCCCCTGCTTCTGTTGCTAAACTCAGTACTACATTTCCATGGCTGCTTGGATTTTGCTGCGTAAGGCGTTGTCCACCAGCTCCCCAGGCTCCTTACTGCAGTCCTTACTGCACCCCTTCCCACACCACTCAGAGCTCAGAATCACGGCCAAGAGGACCAATACATATTTCAGTTGGTGCCAAGGGCAACTTGGGCTCCCTTCCAGTTTCTTTTGACCAGATTAAATGAAGTCAAGCTCCCACACCAAACACAAAGTGGTGGTGCTGAACACACACCTCAAAGCTTCCAGGAGAAATTCACCACTTCAGAAATCACTCTCCCTTAAGCTGACCCCACCACAAGAGATAAAATGTCCCTGAGCATTTATGAAAGCATTCCTCTTGCGCCTTTGCCCAGCCCGAGGCGGAGGCAGAGCTGGGGACTCAGGCAGGGCCCTGCCCCCTCCCCACAGAGCTCTGGTCCCACCACACCGTGCACCCAGACAGGCCCGATGGCTGCCTCAACCAAAGCACAGAAACAAGGCCAGAGTGAAGCTCAGCCATGATACAGTGGCCATCTCCATCTGGATGGTGCAACATCAACTATATTTGGAGGCCAGAATGTGGCTGTGTGTGCCTGCTTACCACCTGAGTTCCTTTCAGCTGCATGTTTGGAAGACTGATTTGCCTTTTACATTTTGATTTGATGTCCAGTGGAGAAGGAAACTTCTCAGAGATAAGCCCTTTTTTCCCTTCTTACTCTCTTTTGTTTTAAAAGATTTACAATGATGGCAATGAATGCTTATGCATTAGAAGCAAGTGAAGTCACTAAATTTTTACCAAAAATCCCAGACACTGTGGTTTTTTAAAGCTCCATTTTCTCTATGAAGAAATGTGTCCGAGATGAAAGAAGTAACTGTTATTGTAAGGTATTCTCCATTTTCAATCCAGAAAGTACAGGAAGCTGAGCAGTCTCTTTGTTCATCCAGCTACTGCTGGCGATGGAGACAAAGCAAGTCACGCATCTACATAGTCTTATGTTGATTTTGCTTTTCTTAGACAAAAGCTTTTCTAATGGGTGGGGTCAGTCAACAAGGATGGAGGAAGAGGGATTTGCAGTTACAGCTGAACTGCCTTCTGTGCGCCCTTGGTCAGCTTTCATCTACTTTGTTGCCGTGTACATTAGGCTATGGCAAAATCAGTCCAGAGAGAGAAGGAAAGAAATCCCAGAAAAATGCCAACATCCTGGGAGAAACTATGCCCATGAAGATAGGGAGCAGCAAAGAACCCCTGATATCCAGCCTCTCCAGCTGCAGTGTTTGGTGTTAGTTAAATACAAAAGAGATATTGATGGTTGTTCTCCTTCCCTCTCAATTTTTATGAAATTTCATATGGAAAATTGCAAAACCATTGACCAGCCCTACGACTGGGAAAAATATTTTTTGTAAGTGGGCCAAAGGTTTTTCCCTTGTTAATTCTCAGGAGTTCAAAGGTTAATCAAGATTTAAACCTGTGATGATTTTCAATCAGTTCTAAGGAATCGCAGGTTTAAAATCTTCTGGAAGAAAACTTGAGAAAGAAGATTTGGTGGCAGTTTGAGAAAATGAGTGGATTTTACTTACTCAGAACAGTCACATGCTACAGAGGTTTTTTCCTACACTTCAGCATTTTTTACATCTACTTGAAAAATACAGTAGAATGAATAGTACAAATTACATTGTATTTACATTAAATAGATGTTGTGTGGTAGGCAAAAATAATAATAACAAAAAAGCCAAAATAGGAATGAGGCAAGTTAATTGCATGACAAGAAAAGACAGGAAAGTCCCATGAAAACAGGAGCAATGCAATGCTGTCCCTGCACTCTCTGACCTGAGTCCGGAGACACGTGTTAACAGCACACACCGCAGCCTGGGGCAGAAAAATGTGATGTGGTTGACAAAACTGTGGCATGACTAAAGACAGAGCATGTGAATTGTATTTATGTACTAGTCTCTGAAGTGGAGAGCATATTGTCAAGCAGCCTGAGGGAACTGTATCATATGTAGCTCCGTGTGCAGCATGGTATAGCTGTATCCCATTAAGATGCTGGTAACGGAATATATTAAATATCCTCTTGAAGGCTAAGGGTCCAATCCTCCTGCACTGAAATCAATACAATTTTTGCAATTTATTTTTAATGGGAAGAGAATCAAAACCTTTCAGCTGCCACTCTTCTGAAGGATCCACATGCATACACAACAACCAGTAAAACTGGAAGAGAGCTGTGTGTTTTGCACTCCCAAAAATGCTCATCCATGGTCATATCACAATGACTAAGAGTAGGCTTGTCTGGTGACAGACGTGCAACTGCTCTGTCTGGACCCCACCCAAAAGCCAAGAGACCCATTCACAGAGCAAAAGCTGTCGAATGCTGTCTTTCAGAGCAAGTAGATCAGGCTAAAGCACAGAAATCTGTTTTCTGATTGTAATATACACCTAAAGGTATCCTAAAAGATAGTAGCATTTTATAGTCTGCTGTAAAAAATGCCATCACATGCTATCTTCATTCACTCCCACCACAACATTTCTTCTTTTTTTTTTTTTATAATCATCTTCATAGCCTGCCTCCAGCTAAATAACTTGTATGTATGATTCTGTTTCCAGATCTCTCAGGAAATACACAGAGCCAGAGAAATAATCAGAGTTTAGTACACTGGCTTCCTGTTCTGTTTCTTGAGGAGAACAGGCTGGGTCCTGTTCTGCCTTCCCCTGGGGAAACAGAGTGGACTGCTGATGGTGGTGGAGCTAAACGAAGGTAAAATACCAAAACCCAAGAAAAAGTGATTCACAGAGGGGATTCTGGGCTAAAAATATGGGGCACATTTTTTAAAAGCCAGCTGTTGGCTTACAGAGAAGTTTCCTTTAAGCACAATACACAGTTAAGTTTTCCATTTGAAATGAACTTGAAAATAAAACTCAATGCATCCCGAAGGCTCGGAAGTCCTGTAGGCACATTAAAAAATGCCATTAAAATAAAAAAATCCCACAATGTGTGTATGTGTGGTGGCTCATAGCCAAGTGCTGGAGGTGGACAACAATGGTCCTCTTCACTGATGGTGGTGTCCTACATCATAGCTCTGCTTCAAAAGAGAGGCTCAGGAAGGAGCCAGCTCTGGGTCCTGCAGGATTTGGACCTTGGTGTCCCCTTGGGAGAGTGCTGCAGCAGAGCATGGAAGGCAGGGGTGTGCTGCTTAATAAATGATATTCCTGCAGCGCTCCATGAACATGACCAGCTCTATACAGGTAAAGCAGGATGAATTTCTCTTGAAGGCCACAGTAACAGATTTTAGGTCACTGCTTATTAATGTCATTCCCTTAACCAACCCAAGAGGAGCCCATACAGGTGAGGCCACTTTGAGATTTCCATTGGACAGGCAGGCATCTTCATCTCCTCAGAAAGAGGCAATCTGAGTTTTACATGAAGTGCTGCACGGCAGGACTGGGTTCAACTTTTTACCAAGAAATCTGTTGCTTCACTGTGGCTCTAGTGTCTCTGGCTCCAACCACTTATCTGAAGCAGAGAAGTAAACCAAAATACCAAATCTCAAACTGGCTTTTTGCTTGCCTGTGTCGTAAAAACCTTAGGGCGTTTTTCTTAACAGCTGAAGATGCTGCATTCTCAAGAGCTTTATGAACAGAGGCAGGAAAATAGAGAGAGTTTGTACAGTCTCTTCAAATGGAGGCAGCTTATTTTTGTTCCTGCTGTGTCAAAGGACAATTTGTACACTCTCACTGATGAACTGTCCCTTTTTAATTTGCCAATAGCACATACCAAGCACAGACCCAGTGTGCAACAGGGCACGTCTGATTCAAGAAAAAGTGAACAGTATGTGAGCTGAGTACTACCTATGTATACCTACAATAGTGATGCTTTCTCTGCACCTCAGGGGTTCTCAGCTAGGCCTGGGGCAAGAGCGCAGATTGCACACAAGACTTTCTCCTTGTTGGAGTGGAAGAAGCATCTGTGCAATAGAGGTACAGGGAAGGTGCACCTCTCTGCAACTGCCTGCCACAGCAGCCTTCATGCATGTTTTGTGTAGGGCTAGGATGCACAAGCTCACCTGAAGGCTTGATGCACTTATTCCATCACCTTTCGAACCTCTGCTTCTGGGAAGAGCAGAGAGGACTGGTAGAGAGCTGACTCAGAGCAAACCCTGGCTGGGCACTGTGCAAGTGTTACACTTCCATAGAGCCCACCTCCAAACCTGCCCAGAGCTGTTGCTCTTGTGGGCAAGAGGCATTTCCTGTCAATTGTGGCCTGGCTCTTCAATCTTTGTAAAGAACAGGTCCATTTTAGCTATGCAAAGATAGCAAATACACTTCATTCTTCCACAACCAGCCCCACAGCCTTGGAACTCCACTGCAATATCTCTGGCAGGGTCATACTTCTGTGACCTGGATGTCTTGGTCTTACTGACATCCACACTTTTGGAATACTTTCTGAGAGGTAGATATATATATTCCCTGTAATTCAAGCAGATACAGGACCTGTAGCGTGATACAGAGATCACAGGAAGAAATGCAGCACAGAAGTGATTCAAGGTTTTGAACTTCCACCTGTGAAGCATCAAAAGGCAAAATCTAGAACGTGAAATCAGAAATAGCATAGATTTACCAAGAAGGTAAACCACTGAGGCAAAGAGAATGGCCGACCTAAGAGCCTGCAGTGTTTGGGAAGTCCTCAAATAGTCCAAACACCAGAAGGGGACCACATATAAACAAAAGCTGACCAGTGGCATTACAAAACATGGAGGGATACCCTAAATTCACCAAAAGAGCAGAGTGGCAAGACCTGCAGACTGAAAATGCCTACATTCAGATTTCCTGCTTAGAGTGAAAAGTGTTTCACCCACAGCTGGTGACATCATTTGGATCTTCCCAGCACTAAAGTGAAATATTGTCTGAACACTCCCACATGAAAGTAAAGTAATTTCCAAGCATTTTCATCTTTTCTGTGTTATTAAAAATACTTTTAATTAAGTACACAATAATTTGATTCCAAAGAGACAAAATCGTTCCGGAGTTATTTCTACTAGAAATGTTTATTGTAGAAACAATCCCTTTTCACCTGTAATTCTTAAATGTCTAGCTTTTAAATTATACAAATGGCTGTGAACTTTCTTAATTTAGTTGTTTTGGGGTTTTTTATCCATGTCTCAAATATTCTCTTTTTTTTTTTTCTTTTCTGTTTTGTTTGAATAATTTTACTTGCAGGTATTTTCTTTAGAAAAACAGGAGAATCCTCTTTTCCAAATGTGAAGTTCTGACTTTTGTCCATCTGAGAAAATGTTTCTCCTCAGTTGTCAATTACAATTTTTACTTCTTTTTAAAACTTCTTTCCTCCTACTGATTTGGCCCATAACTTTTTGAGAGAGGCATCCTCTGTCCTCTCTCAGCACTACCACCAAGGTTGGAAATACCCATGGGAAGACTGGATTTGTCATGCTGCACTAAAATAAGCAGTGTTCTCTAGACCACCAGGACCAGGGTGGTCTCCAGTCAGCTGGGGTTTCACACATCTTTGAACGGTGACAGAGAGGCCACCATCTGAAGAACATTTCACATGGCCTCCTATACATCTTACCTTTCCTCACTATACGAAGAGAACAGATAACTCTATCAGGCCACAAATATTTAATAAACAGTGTTTTTGTCCACTAGAGTTGTGGCACTGTTGCCCTGGAATTCTGTAAGCCTTCTGTTTTTAACCTTGGAGTCAGATTCTTTCTCACAGTTTTATGTAAATAGTAGCCGATGTTTACTTAACAGTATCTTCTGTTTTTCATTCCTTTTGTGATATGACCACTTTGATGAGCACCTTTCTTCTCCAGTGAAGTGGAGAAGGAAGTGATATGCTCTCCAATCCCTTGTGGAGTTGGGATGCGTATAAGAATAAGATAATGTCAATGAATCGATGTCATATCCTCCTTTCTGCTGAACCTGGCAGGTGCAAGAGCCTCTTTATTGTGTCTCCTCGAACATATGGCACTATAAAAAAAATCAGCATCCATTGCTCATTTTTTGCCTTAAAACACTGACTGTGATCTTGATGTTTGACTTTGTGGGAAGCAGTTTGAGCTAGGATGAGCACACGGGCAGGTTTCAGTTTGTTAGGCTCACACCTAAGAAAATTGCTCCTACCACACCAGATCTCTGGCAGCAGAGACTGTGTCATACATCTCAGTGAGGAAACTGAGGGTGAGTCGGACTTTGCTTCTACAAATGGAGCTGTGCAGATGGCACAGTGCTTACAAAGAGGCAGGAATATTGTCTTTTGATCTCAGTAGGAGGGTGGGGACAAGGAGGGGGAAATCTGATATTACCCACAAGCTGGGAAAAGTTTCAAATCTCTCGCTCAAACAGGCAAAGTATTTGCTGCTGGGTTTCTGCTTTTATCCTTCTCATTACCAATATTAGCTCCTGATGCCTCCTTGGTTTTTTTCCTCAATGAATTTACAGTAATATACAAAACAAGGTTTAAGATACACTGGAAGATGAGTGAATGGCATTCTTAAATTATAAACTCTATTAGAAAAAGAAAGACTTTTAAAAGCATTAGCTAGTAAAACATATTTTACTAATATTAATTGTTCCTTTTCATGAGTAATGATTTAAAAAATCCTAGAGCAGAGCAAAATTTCTGATAGGTTAAGTGGGAGATTTGTTTGGGCTTAGCCAAAAATCTATGAATCAGCAAAGCTGATTTAATTTAGTGAAACTAATAGATTTAAGATATGTATTTGATAAAGCATCTCTTGCAAGAAGAATATGCCTTCTCCCTTCAGTTTAACCACAATAGCAAAAAGCTATGCTGAAGTCAGTAATATTGCACAGAAAATTATTGCAAGAATGATAGGGCTCATTCTATGCAGTTTTGTAATCTGTTGAAAGGAACATCCTGAAACAAAGTCAGATTGATAAGTAAATAAAATAAACAAGCAAACAAAATATGTCTCAGTGGGGACAGATGGTTTTTTATGAAAAATACTGCTTCTAAATATTTTTTAATGTTTTTTGAAAACCTGACAAAAATTTTAAGAGCAAAATATTGTTATTCTTACAGGTTTTAAAAACCTTGACATTCTCTGAAGAAATCTGGAGAATTTTTTGCTCTCGTTTCTTGTCAAATACTGTAGTGAAATCTTCTACCTTCTAAAATAAATCCCAGCAGTTTAAAAGACCAGTTTGTTTACATGTGTGCGTATCCCAGAGAAAGAAGGAAGAGCCTTCTGAGAGCAATGCCAATTACTCAGCAGATGAGCAACTCCCACGCCCCACTGACATAACAGCAAACTGAGAGGACTCGTGGTTGGCCCCAGAGCAAGGTAGGCAGGTGTTACACTCTTTTTTTAATTACATATTTCCAGTCCTACTGGCTGTATCTTCATTGTCATGGAAGATAATATGATTTTTTTTTCTTAACTTACACTGCAAAAGATAGATGACAACTTAAAAGCAACCTTGCTTGATTTACAGGGTCTAAAACCTTTTGGCCACATTTGTCACTTAAGAAAAAAGTCCTTTAACTTCTGTGTAAAGTTACATGTTAGAAAGAGAGAGGGAAAGAAAGGTTTTATATGCCACAAAGCCCTTTACATTTAAAGCAGAAGAAAACCTCATCAATATTCAAAATTTCTTCTGTGTGTACTGAAAACAGGTTGATATTTATATGCCAAATCAACAGAAGAGGTGGAAAAGGCAGAAGAACAGTGTGTGAAACCGTTACCAGAAATCCCATTCATACCGATAAAATAGCATAAAATAGCTGACTTTGTGGGGCTTTTGCATTAATTGGGTGTGACACTAGATATAAGGCTCAGTTGCAGAGACCGGTGTTGACTCTCCTAAAAGTTTGAAGATTTAATCCAAATTCTCAAAAGAGAAAGCTTTGTACATGACCTGGACTTGGAACACGAGAAAAATTCTGCATGTAAGTTTCTCTGGTTCATGAATATTTTTGTAAAGGTTTTTTTTCAGTAAGTGAGAAACTAAGTAAGCGAAAGATGCATGAAAGCATTAGAAAATGGCAAAACCTGCAACGCGTATTTCTGGTGCAGGATGTCTAGTTCTTCATGGAAAATAATAAGCCAGTTTTGATCTTTTGGGCTGGAACTACTATCTGGAGATGATTCTCTCTTTTTCTTCGCTGACTACAGAGGGAGCCAAGTTTCCTTCAGTTGGTTTAGGTAGGTGTCTGAATTTTTGTAGCTAAAATTCCTCTAAAATTTCTAATGTAGAGAGCATAAGCAAACTAAAAGTCTGATTCCCTTCAATTTTACAATAATTTTGGTGATAGAGCCTTTCTGTGTGGAAGCGAAATCTTCAGTTTGTCTGTTTCTCCTCTTAATACGTTTCAATGTTTACAGCTCAGAAGTTTGTGTACACTTCTGATGCCAAATCAAAACAATAACAAAGACAGGATCTTAATGTAGCTAGCACTAGCAGCAGCACAAAAAAGTCATTACAAAGAGTGAATATAGTAAATTAAAAGCAATAAAAGTGTCAGCTAAAGTTGATTTAAATCTATGAAATCTAAAAATCTATGGAAGTGGTAAATCTGTGTGCATCTGGGGAATCAGTTACCAAATTTTCTGTGCTTGCTTTTCTCCAAGCTTACAGATCCCAGAAGAAACTAGATGATACCCTGTATGCTGGTAGCCATTTCTGAAGGACCTCAACCATTGTGGTGGCAAACACCTAAGGCTGTGATGTTCCACATCTTCACAGAAAGCTCTGCTAGAGGAGGCTTGCACTGAGAAATAATTGCCAAGACCTGTATGAGCTGCCGGTCACATCCTGGTGAGGGAGGACAAATGGGTCAGCCCCATTCACAACCAACCAGAGGATCCCTGCTCCCCAGACCACGTAGGCTGCAAGTGTTACAAGACCAAATGCTCCAGATCCCTTGGGATAGGGTGAAAGCCGAGTACCTCATCTGCTTCTCCTTGTTAGCACTTTGAACACATGCACGAGGGTGAGATCATGTTTGAGGAAACTGCAAAAGGTGGCACAGCGAGTGCTCTGCTCCAAGGAAGGAAGACATTTGGTGGGGTATTGACTATTTACTTCACTTTGCTGCAAATGGGAAGAATCACAGACCAATCCTATCGGCGTGGCATCTTCCCGGATTTCTTGAGTGTAAAAACTTTACCACTCAGTTCCTTTAAATTTTACGGTATTTTTGGTGCTACAAAATTTTTTATAGCAGTAAGGCTTTCTAAGAGCAAATGATCTTCTGAGATGTGAAACACCTTTTCAACAAAAAGCACAATCAAGTCTTAGCACACTTCCACAGATATTTCATTCCTTCTGGCTCTTCATATGAACCACTTAACAGTGTTTCATTAATTTCTGAGCTGCTCTGGGCTAGTATATCTGACTGCACAAATAGTAAAAGTGCCCACCCCTGAGTTCAGACCTGTGTGACACAAAAAGAGGCAACAATGTGACATCATGATTATGTCAGAAAAGTAACATGTGCACTGACAACAGAAGCTGTAGGAGACAGACAAGGTTCATGTCCCTGGGATGGTCTCTGAAGTCAGACTGCTAGACACATTCCTATCAAACCTTACCCCATCAGTTTGTTAAGAATGGAAGTTTAAAATTACATTTAACCTTCTGTGGTGTGGGAGTTAACCAGGAGAATTGTGATGTCAAAATCCATGCTTATGAAATAGAGTTGAGTGTCCACCTGCTCTAGTCAGGGACCACTTCTCTGCTCATACTGTCTTGCCCAGAATTTGAAACACTGTGTATTTGGGAAAAAAGGTTAATTTAACTTCACTGAATGGACAACTCTGGGAATAGTGACATCAGCTGAGCCTGCTCTTCTGTGCCTTCAGTACCACAGATTTCACCTTGCTGTAGCTGCAGACTCTTAATGATTTTGCTTTCTTCTAGACCTCTTCATAAAGGTAGAGCAAGGTTGCCCACAGCCAAGAGCAAGCAATTCCAGATCGTGATGTTATATATGGCTGGATCTGACCTCTTTCCATGTGATTAGTGCTTCTGGCATTGCAAAAGGTAACATGGGAAATCCCTGCTTTGAGGCAATGCAGAATTAGTGATAAGTGGCTCTCTAAGACCTGAGGCTGGTGAAGTGAATTTAGGTTAAGAACACAACCAAAGTGGTTTTGGTGCTGTTTTATTCTACGCAGATGAAGACATGAACACATAATCATGCTTGACACGTGCTTGCTATTTTGATCTTTGTACCTGTATGTGCATCTCTACAGACATTAGCAATTGCACTCCTCGCTACAGAGATAAACCCATGTGGGAGTGCAGAAAGGGGTTACTGATAGTATCTTTTCTGACAGTGCAAGGGTTCAGAGGATGTAGGAAAAAATGAAAGGAATCAAGGTAGAAATTGTTCCTTAAACACCTTGATGCTCAGGGAGCTGTAACATTCCTGTAGACAGAGCACAGCCCACATAACACAAAAGGGAGCTGTTGCAATTGCAAGCCCACAACAGCATGGGGTTCTGCTGGCGGCAGGTCTGAGCACTTATTTCTGCTGTTGGCAAGAGACTGAAGAATTTCAAATGCATTCCAGTTCACAGACCCTGGGAAGAAGAAGGAGGAACATTTGTTCCCTCTTCTATGAATATTTCTTTCTCCACTTAGGTCTATGATTTATTGGACATATTTTTAAGGTAATCATGGATACAATGCCCAGCGAAGGCAATTTTTCCCTAAATCACTCTTTCAATCTACTGTTTACATTTCCTTGGATGAGGAGAACACAATTCTGAAGAACGAGGTCATACAGAAATCTGGCAAAAAGCACAGGGAGAGAGGGGACATTCCAATCATTGCACGTTTACTGGGGATTCAGAAGGGACTACCTCTAATTCCCCTGAAGGGTGGCAGATGGGGTGTAGGCAATCAAACATCTAGAACAGTCAACGAAAGAAAAGATTTCCATTGATTTCAAAAATTTCCACCAGGTCTGTGGTGGAAAGGCACATTGCCTCAAATTCCGGTTGAAGAAGCAGAGAAGACACCCTCACATATTCACTAGAGCAGGACAGGATGTGAAAGAGGAAAGTGCTTTGGGAACAAAGTGACAGCAAGCTGGCAGGGAGGGAGCTGCAGGGGGAGGTGCTGTTCAAAGAGGAAAGCTTGCACCCCTTTCATAATTTGGAATAAAATCTTCTGATTCAGACAGACACGTATCAATAATTCTGACTCATCTGGAGGCAAATCCACCTCCATGGCAACTCCCTAAACCTTGCTAAACACCCGGGGAATATGTTTGGAAATGCTGTTAACTTAGTAGCATTAATTCACTGGAGCCCACTTAAACCAGGATCTTTCCTCTTGAAGTGAGCAACTTCTTCAAAGAATTGATTTCTTTTTGCTCCAGAATATACATAGGAAATACAGTGAAACTGCAGAAAAAATAAAATCCTTTCTGAAGAAACAAGCTAATTAAGAGAAGACTGAAGTGATTCCGCTAGCATGATCTGATCGAGCAGGACTTTTTATAAAAATAATGAGAGCCAGTTGTTCACTACTCTACGTGAACCTACTGTAAACAGCCTCTGGAGAAAAATATAATTATATAACGGCAAGAAAGCATGCTTCTGAGCCCTCACTCAGAGAATCCCAGCATAATTTCCATGCCCTGCGAAGTCATGCAAAGAGCAACAGCGTCTGCTGACCCCCAGAGCTCAACTGGCTAGGGTGATCTTGAAGTGGGAGGGAGGGAGGCCCCATAAAAACCTTTCTACCTCTTTTAAACACTTTGAAAATTAAGTAGATCCTGTCCAGTTCTACTGCTGATTGACCCTGTGACCATGCAACACACTGCCCCTCTGAGCATTCCCACTGGGCTGGGATCTTCCACTCTCACTCACATTCAGCAGGACAGGGATGCAGATCTCGTGGAGAGAACTGGCCACGTGCTTCCACCTCACATACCTGCTCTTTTTGTTATGCCTGTGTCCTATTTGGTGCCTTGTCTATTTAGATTTCACTGGTCTGTACTGTAGTAGACCAGAAAAGAACAGTAAAACCAAATCAGACCAGGAAGGGTCTGATTCTTGTCTCTGTGAGTGCTCTATCAACAAAATCATATGTACATCCAGGCAGCTAAATAAAACAGGTCCAGGGAGCAAGCTGGACTGTAAAACCAAAGTAGCTTCACTAAGAGTCAGTGAGTTTGGTTTGGGTTTGTAGTGCTTTAATTCAAAGCAGTGCAATTCTGTGCATGTATGCAATGTTTCTTCTCTCTCTAAACACTTGTTCCCTGTATCTCATAGCATATCACATATAAAAAATGTCTTTCCCAAAAAGGCAAGAAAAAAAGCAAAGAAGCTCCTATCTCTCATACTTCTTCCCTGCAAAGCTAAATTGATGAGAATGAATTATGAATGCCTTTCAGTTCAGCTTTAAAAATATGAGGACTCAATTCCCTTCAACAGTGTCAATTAATATGGAACATGCATGTGTTCATTAGAAAACATAGTTCATCAAGATAGAGAGATAATATTGTGATTTATGCATTTAAGTAATAAAGTAACTTTTCATTTGAAAGCAGAATGGGCCTCTACTAGGACAGCTAACATGGTAGAGAGTGTGAAATACTATGCAAAACTAGAGAGACACCTATACCTCATATGCACAACCCTTCCACTTGTTTGTAGGGCATGGTGATGGGTTGATGCAATTTTTCTTTGTGGATTACACAGCTCACCGAGTTTTTACATTGTCTGAAACATGATAAACATAGCAACACCTTTGACTATAAAGCTAATCAATCAAGACCAGGGACCTTTTATGGCCTAACCACACCATGCAGCACTTTCCAGGGTCTTTCGTAGGCTCCAAAAATGCCCTGAGGTCTAATACATAATTACTATTTTTCATTTATTTGTTTCAGTTCAAAGTATGTGCATAATGTGTTGCAGCTTCCGAGATTTCATAGCGAGATGCTGAGGTTATACCTTGCATGTCTTCGGGCAGGTAGGCACAAGGGGGCCTCCCAAGGGTGCAAAGCCTGGGAGGAAGGTGTGGTGGATGGAATTAAGCAAACCACAGAAGCTGGAAAGAGCCAGACAGCGTAGCATTCAATGCACCACACAGCTGGGAATAGTCCTTGTGTACGCTTTTCCCTGGCTCGTGTCAGAAGTGTGCTAACAATTAGGCAGCAAAGGCAATCTGCAGTCCAGCTTGCTCCCTGGACCTGTTTTATTTAGCTGCCTGGATGTACATATGATTTTGTTGATAGAGCACTCACAGAGACAAGAATCAGACCCTTCCTGGGAAGACCCTGCTGATAAAGGCTGGAGATGCATTCCCTCCTGGATCAAGATTAAAGAGACCCTTAGGGAGCTGGTTATAAATTCCTGACTCTCAGGTTGCTGCTATTTCCTGAACTGAGCTAGAGGAGCACTGTGCTAGCTGGCTGTGGGTAATGGGATATTTTGCATTACATATGGATTGGTGAAACTGCTGATGAGCCTTCCTTCTCAACACTCCCATGCATCCCTTGATCCCCTTATTCTGGTGCTGGGTGAAATGGAATGGGCATAGCTGTACTGGCCAACCAGCTCCACCTTCCTCTAGAATACAAATGTCAGCTGAGCAGGCATTGCTCCAGTTTCCATCTGTTGTATTATGGAGGGGCGCAGAACTGGGGCAAGCAAACATGATGTTTCTCTGGATATGCTGGGTTTGATTGTTGATGCAGTTTTTAGAACAGTTTTAATCATGCAGTGTTCTGTGATTTTAGTGCTTTTGGGTATTAACATTTCTGAGGTTTCAGTGCGAGTCTCAATTATTGAAATGGCCAAGATTCTGGCAAGAAACCACAGGGAAGAAATCAGTTCTGTGAGGAAGATGCCAGGAGGCAAATATTATTTACATAGAGTGCAGAACTACAGAAATATAACAGTATGTAAATTTCTTGACAGATGCCCTGTTTGGCAGCTGCTCAGAAGCAAATTTCATTCTCAGTCAGATCTGCAGAAACACAGATCAGTAATCCAGGGCAGAAGTGGTTTGGTAGAAATTTTGGATGACAACTTACAACTCCCCAAACTACTACTGAATTAACAAAGAAATAACAGATCAGGGAACTGATAATCTTTGTGGGCCTGAATCGGACAAGGTCTCCAAACATGAGAAACCTCAGTGAAGTCAGGCGAGGCTGCTGCATCCGTAATGTATCAAAAGATTGTTTGCCTGACTCTCTAATCTAACACAAGGTTATGCTGAAGAAGGTGCTGCATGCTGGAGTGCCCTGTTGAAACAACACGGCACAAATCTGAGAACTACTTGAGACCTAATTCTGTTGTGAAACTAAGATCAAACATTAGCTTATCATGCCTGTTTGGTGCCCTCTGAAAGATGAATTTGGATAGGCGTGCGTCTCATATGGCAGCTGATGCTGCCAGGCAGAGTTGCTGGCAGTAGAGCAGACACCTAACGTGAACCATATCTCAGATGATAGGTGAGAGCTAAGGCATGTCTGTGGGGGAGCTTGACTTGTTCACGAACCTATGTGTTCCATGGGTAAACTTAAGCCCTTGTTTCTAATAATACGCACTGAAAACGGAACTTTTATGTGATTTGAAAGAAAATTCTGAATTGTTGTCCCTTTCTTTAGGAAATGCGGGAGAGAAAGGTGGTGGAGTTGCAGCTTAAGATGGTGGGAGTTTACAAGTTTTTAATCATATCCTGAGGGCCTTTGAGTATATTTAACCCAGGATCCAGCTATGACTAGTCGATTAGAAGGCATCTTCATGTTATTAACAGGCTGACATGGTTCACTGGGAAGGTCTCTTTGAGCTATGACTAAACGTTCAACCCTAGTTGATTGGCAAGGGCTGCTTGCATTTGGGGGAAAAACATTTCTGCTTTTGCTTGCCAGAAGGTCTCTGAGCTCTGCCTTATGCAAATACACAGTGGCTGCAATTTTTCTTTGAAACCAGCAGCTTCCTGCAGTGGAACGTCAGCATGACTTTTGTGTGCACTCCTGCCATGGGATGCTGGGAGCACGGCCCGTGTTATGCATCCCTATGGAGGCTACAGGGCAGTCTTGTCCCCCTGCCCAGGTCAAGAAAAACTAAAGCAACCTCAGTGCAAATCTGTCAAGTTTTATTCTACAGTGTACATCAGGCAATACTGCCCTTCAGTTAAGGCAAGGGAAAATCCTGCTTCAGTTTTCAGACCGTTTTTGCTTTGAAGCATCTCTACTTCTGCAGCCACAGTCCTGTGCATACTCATAGCACATGCCCTATACCGTCGCAAGCCAGGTGAGCTGCTCCCTCTTCAAGCAACCTATTTACTCTGCTACAAAAGCATTCTGCCTCAGTCTGTTTCCCTCATCACCCCTTCCCACTGGCCAAATGTTACTTTTTAACTCTAAATAAACACTCTCTGCTCTGGCCAGGGCACGTGCAGCACAGCTGCTCCGGGACCCAGGCACGGCCTTTGCCTTGGTGTTCGGTGAGCAGGATGGTAAAGCCACACCAAAAGCTGAGAGCAAATCAGGCGATAAGTAGCAAAACTGCATTATCAGCAGATCTGAGTTCAGGATTTCGTGGTCATTTGCCTTTATTTATGCCTCCTTTTAACCTTACTCAACCATGACATGTGTTACACAGATGGGAAAGCCAAAGCAAAAATAGGCGCAGCGGTTTTCCCAGCTCGCGCAGAACAGTGGCAAAAGCCTAGCGGGAGCACCGGCGAGCCCTGGTGTCCAGCGGTGTCCGTGGGCAAGCGGGGCAGGTACCAACCCAGCCTGGGAAAACTTATAACCACAAGGCGAGACACATCCATACTCTTCGGTGAGACCACCGGAGCATTCCCGGGAATCTCCAGCCGCCGGCAGCCGCGGGGGTCCCGCTAGATGGTGCTGGAGGGACGGACAGACCGCGGCCGCGCTGCGCGGCGGGGACAGAGGGAGGGAGGGAGGGAGAGAGGGAGGGCGGCAGCATCCCCCGCTCCCCTCCCCGGCTGCGGCTACCAAAGTGTTTCCTCCGGAATTCCTGCCTGATGATAACAGGATCCCTTTCATATATATTAGGCAAACACGGGCCCAAGGTGGGTAAACATCACGAGCAAGACTCATCTCTCTGCTCGACGCCGCGACGGTGAAAGCCCGGTTGCGCGAAATAGCAAGCTGCTGAGCTTTTTTTTTCAGGCCATCTCTCCAATAACAAAGCAGCTTTTGAAACACACGGATTACACATTTAAAAAGAAATAATTACGAGCCAGTCATCTGAACTGTCCTTCTGCGCCAAATATAAGACTTGGCATCACCCATAAAATCAATGTCCTGCATATGCTAACCTGAATATTTATAGATGCAAAAAAGCACGTCACTTACGTAAGGCTAAGGAATCGTGCACATGCATGAATAGTCTCTTGTAAAAATAAATCATAAAAAAGGTTCTGTCAAGATATTAAATTAATTTTCCTTTTCAGTTAAGATCCTTGTATTTAGTTCTGTAAAAGTCCTCTTGGCAGCCTGAAATGTATCCTGTTTAAACAGGAGCTTGTACTCAAACACACTTTTTTTTCCCCTGAATAGTATTCCCACTTAAGCCCTGCACAAAAAGCATTGAGAAAGCAGAAAACAGGAATAAAGTCATCTTTGTTTCAACTTTTCCTGTTCCCTTTTACTTGAAGGGAAAAGTAAGTATCTGATGAATGAGCAATCCTTACGTGTCGGGGAAAAGAGGTAAGTGACCTATAGACTTGGGCACTATTGGCTGTTTTGTCATTCTTCTAAAGGCTGGGTGATAAAGTGATATGGAGTTATTGAAATACCTTATTTGGAAAAGGAAAATACTCTATCTTTTCAGTAAAGATCATTATTTTGTTAAACCACTAGTTTACGCCGAGATTCATGACACTAAGCTCAAGTCCATTGGATATGTTTTTCTTTCTGAAAGCCTAAACCAATTCATCATTCAAGGGATACTCTTCTTACCACTCCAGCCAGGAATAAAACCCAGACATGGAAAAGCAAGTGCTGTGCTCTTTCTTCCACAGTGGCAGTCACAGTGTCAGGACCTCAGTGACACGATGCACCTCAGCGCAGGAGATTTTAGGGAAAGGAGAGAACACATGGAAGAACTATGATGAAAAAGGAACAAGCTGCAGATGGAGAAGGTAGCTGTTCATGCAGTGGGGGTTATATAGCATCTCTCTGTGTGGAAGTCTTGGAACAGAGTATGTTTAAGGGGCAAGAAAAGTGTAGATGTCTGCATAGCACATGGGAGAGAGCAGGGCTGAGAACAGTGTGGAAGCGAGCATGCTGAGCTGTGTCTCACCATTTAATTCAAGCTGCTATATTGTTAAGACTCTTGAGCAATAAAGCAAATTTTCATTCCAATTAAAGATTCAAGGGTTTTAGAACAATCACCAGAAGAAAGAGAGAAAAAAGGCATATCCTCAGAGGACTTGGTAATGAATAACAAAAACAGTTCTTGTGCATTGTCCAAAATGAATGGTATTCAGTATAACTGCAGAGAGAGGATTTAATGCTACACTGTGGTGTTCTGTGTGAGTAGATGTGGGATGGCCCATGATTGACAGCAATACTTAGCCCAGGTCAATATCTTCTGGTCAATGTGTAACACGGGTCATTCTTGGTGTTGCCGCCTTATCGTTGTTGTTGGGGTGGCAAATACTGGAAGGGGCAGAGCCTGAGGGGAATTACCAATTGCTTAAAGCTGTTGGAATGAGTTCACTCACACAACATGAATCATATTGCCCATGCATATGCTTCTCTGTGGATATATGTCGCAGTCTATCAGCCAAGCCTACAAAGCCACTGCACCGGAGCAGAGGAACTACAGCCTGGGGAGAAAAAGAGGATCAGGTTGGAAGCTCAAGGATGAAGCATATGTTGGATGAGGAGGAGGAGAAGATATGTACACTTCATAACTTGTAGTCACAGATGGGATAAATCTGCCCTACATTCATACATAAGCCATGTACAGGATAGAAAAAGTGGTTCAGAGCACTGAAGCAAAATTTACTGTGTTTACTAATGGCATATCAAACTCTTCTAGGCACAGAGCTACAAGACAGAAAGACTGTATTTCAACTCACCCACAGTCCTCTGTCTCCTCTCTATGGGTATCCCCTCACTTTCACTGCTCTATAAGGCAAGAACACAGCTGGGGCACTAACCATGTCCTGGGTCCCTGGTTGAGAAGATGCCATCCAAAAGGGCAGCAGATAGGAAACCTTGGGAAAACTCTAAAGGTTGAATAGGATAGCTCTGCACGTTCTACCAGGAGCAAAGAAGGCTGCCCCAGTGCTAACTCCACTGCCTGGCAGCTGGGAGCCAGCTCTGGCCAGCCCATGCCAGCAGTGGGTTGCTGCCTTCCTGTGCCAACCCTGCTGAAAGTGCTCTCAGGCTCATAGAGTTCAAGAGCTCAGATTAGTTATCTTTCCTCTAGTAGAAAGGGCTCTGGATTAGGACCCTTGAGGCCTAAATTCATTTGTCAGGTTAAGTACAGACTTCGTGTGCAACCATGAGCAAGGTCTTTAATCTGCCTGAGTGCCGATATCCTTTGGAAAGAGGCAGTAATTTTTCCCTAATTCCTGAGGGCTCAGGAAATAAAATTGGTAAATAACAGAGCAGTGCTCCACTACTGAGAGGATGGCTGGCACAGCTCTCCTGGCTGCATCGAGTTCCCTTGCTAACTATCCAGCATATGTGCTGCAGATCTGGGGCACTCGCAGTTAGTGTTTTCATGAAACAGAATATAAAATCAGAAGGAAGCAGCAGCTACAGGGAAATTGCACATCCCCTGACTAGCACACCTTTAAGCACCCTTCACTGTTTTGAAGCATTCACTGGGGAACCATGCTCCCAAATTATATCTAATGCCTAAACTCAGTCAGATAGCTTAGGTGCTGCCAGCGCTTGGGTACAATCGTTCTCTCCACAGACACACATGGAGACTGTGATAAGGATGTAGAAAATACCAATATCAGAGCAAGGCTGCTTTAGTGCCACTTTCCAGAAACAAAGTAAAAATTGAAGAGGATGATGGGTCCCTCTTTCACCAGGTTTAGGTCGCCTATTCCCTCTCTTTAAACTTTGCCTCCCCCCTTTTTAGTATTTCCCTTTCACACATTTTCTACATGCAGGTCTGCAGTTTTCCTTCCTGCTGAGTTACAAACCCGCTCCTGCTTTATTCCTCCACTCGGCTCTTCCCTGCCCGGCTCAGAGCACAGAGGCTTCATCCCCTTGATGATCAGCTGAGGAGCAGATGGAGGATCAGAGGAGCAGGATAGCTGTTTTATGAGGTGTACCCATGGCAGCACTCACAGAAACAACCAACAAGTGACCAGGAACCAGGATTTCAAATGATGCAATATCCAAAGTTGGAATGCATAGGAAGTCATACCCCAAGTCATAGGACCCAGGGATCCTGCAGTTTTGGATTTTTCTCAGCTTTCATTTAAAGCGAAGTTTCTAGTGTTCATATTCTCAGACAAAAGCTTGGAAATGGGAAGCCTTGAACATCAAAGAAAATAAAAGAATCCAGAACTGATTTTTTTTTTTTTTTTAAATCTCATGATTTTGCCATCAACCTCACATTATGTTGGAGAGTAGCTTGGGATTTTTGAGCATGAAAGCCTGGCAGGACTACAGATGCCTCAAAATCATAATGAATTGAGGCCACAGTCAGCTTTTGAGAAGGCTATTCCCTTGCAGCTAAGACAATACCAGGGTTTTGCAGAACAGTTTGGTCCTCCCCACACAACCTCTCACTGGTGAGCCTTGCAATCACCGCCAATAGCAGGCATGGATATTTTCTTTTTTTTTTTCCCAGTTAAAGAGGATAGGTATATTTTCAGAGCAAAGTGGCTGCCACACCACACCACTACTCAAGGTGGTGAAGGCTGCAGGCTCATGCAGATGCCCAGAGGACCTCTCCCAGGCTTGCCTTCAGGGCCAGCACAGCTTCTTGAAGGGACAGGAGTCCTGCATAGTTGTAGCCATATGTTGAATGCAGTGAAGGCATATGGAGCTAATTATATAAATAAACAACTCAGTCCATGATGAGTCTAAATAATGCAAAACATAAAGAGGCAAAACACTAATGTTCTAACTAATGAAAATAGATTCTTAGGGTGATTAATTTACAATAAAGACATGCTGCATATGTCAAAAATGGTGCGTCATCGTATAATTTAATATAATCAGGCACAGCTGCATTGCTCTTGATGTTGGCAAACAATGATCTTGTTCACCTCCTCCTGCATCTGTACTACAGTATTAAAATAGAAGAAAACGGCACAGTAGAGCCAGCAAACACTTGTGAGAAAAATATTTTTAAAGCATCTTGATAAATATTTACCAACCTTTGGGATGTTTGACTGCTTGAGGTTGTGTCAGGAAAAAAGCATGGGCTGATATCCTCAAAAAACAACACAAGTGGTCAACAGCCTCCTTACAAAAGGGACTTGCTCAATACAATAGGCCACTGTCGCTGTGACTCTCAGCATTGTTTACCTCTCACACAGCTTCCAAGTACAAAGCACTTCAAACAAACTACACTGAGACTTTAAACTGAATCCACCCATCAGGTTAATAAAACAAATATTGATTGGGTTTGAGAGTCATTACAGAAAACAAACCCTTTTGGATTTAAAGAGTCCCTTTGTTCAAGCAGTATTGTCCAGAGCCTTCGAGCAACGTATTACAATCTCAA
The DNA here is from genome assembly GCA_013397175.1 of Platysteira castanea. Classification (NCBI taxonomy): domain Eukaryota; kingdom Metazoa; phylum Chordata; class Aves; order Passeriformes; genus Platysteira; species Platysteira castanea. The sequence continues at coordinate 882,633 of VYXC01004204.1, read as the reverse complement.
CTTAAATCCTGAGGCAAAATTCTACAGTGTTTGCCCTCAAATCTACTTTTATTTGTAGCATATGTATAAATATAGATACATGAAGAGATATGGGCAGGCATTGCACACAAGCAAAGGAAGGAAATCATGCCAACCTCAAAAATATGCTGGAAATTCTAATAATGAAGAGCAAAAGTAAAATTTTTTCAAGTTCATATATTGATTTCTACATCTAAATCTCATTCCAAAAATTGCAACTTGTAGAGACTTTTACCTTCACTCCTCTAGAAACCCAACCTCTGCAATGCAGATGAAAATCACATGAGCCTGCAAATGCCCTTTCACAAGATGTCCTGCAAGATCGAATGGACTAGGAAAGCATCCTGACATGCTCCAACACAGGAAGGCAACCCAGACGCTTGAGAACAAGGGCAGAAACAGCAAGGATGCAGCACACAGAAAAGATTCGCAGAGAATTTTTGCCTTAGGTACAGGCTGGTTTGGATTGTTCAGACCTTGTTGCCTGATTACTAGACAGGGAGCAAAGACATCTAAATTATTTTAGGTCCTTGCCCCACTTTCAAAAGCAGTTTGGGTTCTAAGAAACTTTTGTCAAGAGATTATGTGAAGTGAAAGGAGTGACCAGCCACTTGTGCAAGCGCTTCAAGATGTGGATTGAGAGCATCAAGCCTCTAGCCCAGATTTAGACAAGTATGTTCAAAAAGGAATAGATTCTCCACATGGTTTTGAAACCATGAGTGACGGGCAGGTCACTGACACATTTTAGTAACCATATTTTAACCTAGTAATGCCAAATCAAGATGGTTCATACTTGTCACAGCAGTGTGAAAATGCAAGGAACAGTAAAGAATGAAAATATTGTCAGAAGTTAACAAAGATATTCAATACTCCCATACAAATGGATTAAGCTCCATGGTGCTGACAGTTCCTGCAAACGCAAATCTGCAAGTGGACCAGGCTCACAGTTCCTTTGGGCCAGTAAAGTACTGCAGAGAGAAATGGCAAAAAGACAGGTAAATACCTGGAGAGGAGGATTCTCCAGACATTTGAGCAAACCATGGCACAGACCCCTTAAGTAGCATTCACTGCTACTCATTAACTTCATATACACATCACTTAAAATAATTTATTCGCTTTTCCTGGCCACATAAAGCAAGTTGTGCTACAACCCAGAGCAGACACCTGGCCACTGCATGCAAACCTTTTGGCACCCTGGACTTCTCTGGCATTCAAACAGGCCCTGTCTGGCTTTTTCTCACTCATTCACAACACTCAGGTAACTGTTCTTAGAGAATTCTCAGCAGAGCCCTGTCAGCAGTGGGGACTGGTGTGACACTACAGTGAGTCCCTCTAACACAAGGCACAGTTTCTAAGTGACAGGGAAAGCAGTAAGAAATTACACCATCACTGAATGAAAGTGCAACACATACCCAGTGCTCAGCATCTGCCTTAGCTTAAGGGGACAGCATTCTGCAAATCTTGTAAAATCGGGTGGTTGATCTGATAAGATGCTCTGCATCACTGGGGCTCTCCCTATCTGAGGACAGAATCAAACCCCATGAGCTTTGCTCAGAGTAGCTCACTCGCAGCTAGACTCCTTTGCTGGAAGAGTTATGCAATCTTGGTTTACATCTTATCACCGGCACTGCAACAGTCAGACTTCAGGGTTTGCTGTCTCGCAGGCACTCACTTTATTCTCATTGCTGGGGAGCAGCATTAGAAACATAGCCTCAGAGCAAGAGAACAACAGGGAGGGAATGAGTGATAAGGAGCAGAAAGGGCTTGCAGAGTTAGCACCTGCACAGCAGACTTAGGCTGAAACTCACTGCATTGATGTGGGGCACTTCTTGCATCTGGAGCATAATGATTAAGAGAATAAAATACATGTTCTACCACACTGAATGCCAGAAGTAACTGTCATGTTCACTCACACTGCTCTGCTTAGGGATAATATAGGATATTAGGCTTGGGTAGGACAAAACATATTTTAAGAAATCACTCAAAGGACTAATGAAATGTAGAAAAAATTCTAAAATGGAGCATAATATTACATATCCTTAATAAGTGAGAGGCTCAGTTAAGTGTTCCACCTTTTTACAATCAAGGCAGGACCTTCTTTAACAAGTATCTATGTCCAAACACTAACACATACATTGAAGCTTTTGCAGACTTTTGCACTCAAAGTCCCTGAAGCTGTGGGTTTTCTGTTAACCTTCTCTGTTCTTCATCGTGGTGCTGAATAAAATATGTCGAGCTTCTGAACCATTCACTGCACTCACTGATGGCCAGCAATAGCTAAAATGCCCTTAGGTGAGAAGAGGGCCCTCCCCCCTTGCCTTGCCCTGTACTCCTGGTACTATTCCCAAATATGTGACCCGTTGAGGGTGGTTCCTCAGCAAAGCAGTGACCTCCTCTGCTCTTACTCTAAATACCACAAGTCCTCGATGCTGTCTCTGATTGCCTGTAGCTGAAACTGTGGGTGTAGCTGTACCACAATTCATGTCCAAAGTCTTAGAAAAGACTACAGTAGTTTGAAAACAGAAACACATTTGCATAACCAGACAGCACTAAGGAATCAGTTCTGTCTGCTGCTGTGCGTATGCTTGTCCTTCCAGTTTCTAGGCCTGGTTCCTGGGGACTGCCAAGGGTCAATCTAAAGTAGGGACTTTCTAATGCAATTGATCTTTATGGTCCCATTTTTTCTCAAACCATGTCAAGCCAGCAAAAAACAATGAACAAACACAAATCTAGACCCATGCATAGCCATGAGAAACTCACAGTCAGAGGAACAGAAAAGCTTCAGAATAAAATATGAGGCTGCATGTCAATAACAGAAAACAATGTATTGCAAATAAATTTATGATTTTTTTCTTTTCTTAGACACAGGAGAAACTAAATCTTTATTTTGATCAGATATGGAAATAAAGGGATTAAAAGAATCAGATGGGTGATTTGTAATTGGTCTCCAGACTGCACCTCTCCCTTTAGTAAAGTGCATGCAAGTGGATAAAACTGCATGGATGGACTTTATTAGCTACAGCTTTCCTTCCTCACTCTGGGATTAGAGGAATACTTTAACCTTGACACATTCATCTTATACTCGCAAAGCTTCACTTTTAACAGTCACTTCCCCTTTCCTCTTCACTTGTCTGGTTCTGCCACATAGTTTTCTAAATTAGAAGAGGCTACTCTTCTGTCTTAAAAAGCAAGGGAATTCTCACTTATCTTTGTTAGCAAGAGCATGCAGAAATTCAAGATGGTTACTACATCCAAGAATTCTATTGCAGATGACAGAAATATGGCAAAAGCAGAGGTTTGTATAAATAAGGCTCTTGGAAGGATGCACTAGGCTGTCCTTTAAATAATTTAAAGGAAAGGTAGCAGGACCATGATTTTATTTATCAGATAGTAATGTAAAGCCAAGTATACAATTCATGATACTTACATATTAGTTAGAAACCATATTATTTTTTAAAGCTTCCTTTATGCTAAAGACGTTTGCAATGGGATTTTCAGAAGCACTCAGCACTGTCCCAGCTTTGTGCTGAGTGGGATGTACGAATACTGCTCCTGCTGCTGTCCACAAAGGCAAAACTGGGCCATTACAGGGTATCCACAAGAAGCCCACAGCTAGGGGGGAAACTGCCATGCACCACTACTGGCACAGACCTATCACCCACAGACAGGAGGAAAAGGGTCTGTGGAAATGAATGCTTATTCAGAGGGCTGGGGAATATGAGAATTCAGGGAAGTTTTTTTATGTGTGCATGGAAGAGGGTGTTATTAAGCAAAACACTTGAAAGTTAATTGCAGAATAAAAGAATATACCTCAAGGGTACACACTTTCTCAGTACACTGATTTATTATAATTACAGAGTTTACCCTTACCTTTTTTCTTTATCCAGCCACATATTTGAGTTGCTTTAGATTAAAGTATACGTCTTGTTAATTATGGCATTTAGTTCTCAAATCGTAATTGGTGTCTGGTGCTAAGCTCCTATAACTCTTCTTGTCACTGTTTCAAGGGGGCCTGTTTAATTTGCCTGAGGTAAACTAAAATGGAAAGTACCGTCTTATTTGAGTAATATGAGATATTTCTTGTGGCTTTAATGACCAAATATTTTACTGTTTATGGGGGGGCACAATTAGGTGGGGCTGTCTGTGTTACAGTGGGCAGTCCTACTTGCCAAGAGCTAATCAAGGTGGATGCTGCCATAATAATTTTCAGGGGTTTTATTATGTCCTTTACATGGATGAAAGTAATACCACTTAGAATAAACTAACATCATTAGACATTGGATAAAAATCATTACAGTGAGCTACTAGGAACTTCCCTGCCATGTGTTTCTTTAAAAAAATCTTGCTAGAGTGTGGGAGATTGTAACTCTTACCCTGCCCAATCACAATTTTCTCCAACCATTTGGGAAATGCATCAGGCACAAAAGCTGAAGAAAGGACTTTGTGGATATTTGGGAGGAGAGCACCTGAGGACTTTCAGGTGCAAACCAAAAATGGCTGTTGCATCCTTTTGTAAACCCACACTACCTAAAACTAATGCACTCTACCTTCCTCAAGGCTTTCCTTCAGGTGCTTTAAGAATTGTCTGATAACTCTTCATTTAGGTCAAGGTAAATGGGTATCTTCAAGTTCAATTCCAAAGCTATATTTCAGCATCAGCCAGATTTGCACGGCACTTAAGTCAAGAAGTTTTAAAATTTGTTCCCCCAGTGGTGATCTACCTCAATAAGCATTTTCTCCCACAATTTCCTGTTAAATTAAACAATTAGCCTGTTTTGTAGCTTTGAGGGCCTGCTCTTTCTGCATAAATAAAGTGTGTGCTTTTTTTGCTCCTATTTTCTCTGTCAGCATCATTCCCCACACTTTTTCTGTGGCACCAACTTAGCAGTGCAGAGAGATGGTTAGACAGTCTAGATAGTAAGTAAAGTCCCTCCTTTAAAAAAGTGTTTTTTCCTAAGAAACACATACTAGTCAGGAACCAAACCACTCCACCTCACATTTACATGAACAAGTTTTCCTGCTTTTGCTCCACCAGTTTTGCAGCTGAAAGGAGATGACAGAAGCCCAAGGTAGGTTCCTCTTTTGTTCATGGGAATACTGATCTAGGCAGCTCCTTCCTCTCCTTTGCACTTCCCTCTGGAAGGCAAGAGGTTAAAATACCTCTCTTTCTGCTTTGGCTCTTGATAGTAAGTATCAATGTGACAAATTATCTCTAAATTTTTCTAGTCAGAAATAGGTTTCCAACAGGTATTTTAAGCAGGCTCACACTTGAATTGCTCCTGTTTCAAAGCAGCAATAATCAGTTCTTTGGTTCACAGTCTTTCTGTGTTCCTTTCAGGCAAGATATGCATCTTTATAAGAGCACCTCAATTTTATGTAGCATTAATGCCTATCTATCTGAGGTGCTCTATTTTTTGTTTATACCAAAGGATAAAAAAATCATATTGTATTCTGTTCCTTCTCCTTCTGCTTCTTCATCCAGCAACAGCCAGGGGAATCAGGGCAGCCATTCATTCACTGCTGTAACTCATAGTGCTGTCAGCAAAAAAGCTATGTTTGCTTGCTGCTTCAAGTCTCTGCAATCTTTCCCATAAATAAGCTGTCAAATTTCTGATCATCAGGACTGGGTCCTGCTAAGGAATAGGAATAAGCAGCAAAACTTCTGGAGCCACTGAGAGGTGAAAGGAGTCTTTCAACCAGCAAGCCCTTGCACTAAAAGCTTTGCCACTGCGGGATACAAACAAATGTGCTCTCCTGCTATTTGAGATGACAACTCTGGGATGGACTGAGGAATTCCAGAGATGTCATGAGATTCTTGTGCATGAGTTTTACACCACCTTGAAACCAACAAGACAGTCCGAATCAGAAACAGACTGTTCCCTTTGTAGTTCTTTGGAACTAAGACATTTGTCATCATCATATTTCTCATCGTTCTCATTTTGCCTCACATGGAGAGAAAGAGCAGAACTGTAGTCTTGCTGAAGACACAATTGTTGCCTACTACATCATTAGTCACTGGCCACAGTTTTCAATTTCACAAGCAGAATGAGAAAGCTAATGTGGTTGTTGTTAGCTGGGTTGCCCATCATGCTGCATCATATATCTGAACAATGAAACTTTGGCAGCTTGGTGAGAAACTGTCTCCTCTGGAGATGATGAAGTGGAAGGGGATTTTTGAATCCCCTTCCTTAGTGCTACCTGATCTAGTGGAAGGTGTCCCTGCCCTAGGCATGGGGTAGAAACTAGATGATTTTTGCAGTCCCTTCCAACCCAAAACGTTCTATGATTCTGTGATTTACTTCACAGTCACCCAGGAAAAGGTAGTTTGCATGGAATGAATGTAAATATATATAAAGGAAATTTATATTTTGGAAACCCCTACAAGCACATTTTTTCATCACAGTTGTCATTGAGAAACCCACTGGAAACTTTGGGAACTCAGCCACACCAGTATCATCTGCCAAGAGCAAACACCCAAGTATCTGCTGAGGCTGGGGATGACATCTGTGATAGTCTTTATTTAGCAAGACACTCATTCCAAGACACTGCAAATCATTTCAGGAAAGGAAAAGAACCATGGAAAATACAGCAGGCTGCTGATCCAAAGACAACAACTATTCTTATTTTATTCAGCAAGAAAATGAAGAGACTTTTACTTCATATGCACAGAAGTGACTTGTATGGGCTAATGAAAGAAGCTGTATAAGGGAAGTCAGATCCAGCTGAGTGATGGCAACTGCCAATGGAGACACCTTAAATCCTCCCTTTTTGCATCAGCCTGTTTAGTAGGGCAAATACCACTCTGTCCTATCTCTGAGACTACAGGGGTCATGATAGTGATACCCTTGGAAGTTGTTAAATTTTTACTATAGCTCTGTTCAAACAGTAATTCCTATATTAAGAACCTCCTTGCAGTCAAGAGCCCCTAACTTTATTTCCCGCAAGTACTTTTTGAAAATGAGGAATGCATCCTCCCTGTGCTGGTCCTTGTGGAACATCTCTTCCCCTTCACCCAAAGCCTGACAGAGCTTGAGCATCTCACTGGCAAAGAAGCCCCGAAGCAATCCCCACAAAGAAACATGCTACATCAGTTGTACCAAGTTGGAAGTCAACTGGTGTCATGCAGCATGTGGTAGTCATGAGTGCACTAACACCCATCTCAACACACACTTCATATCAGCATCTGCTGTAAATCAGCCATACAGTGTTATTGCTGAGGGAAAACCTGTCGTGAAATTAGACCCACTCAAGCATATAAAAAGCAGATCATTGGCAAGGATGCCGCAGGACATGAAGTGATGCTATTTAGGGAGACCACTTTCTGTGGTCTCTTTCCCTCTTATCTGTTCAGGAACTGCAGTGGTGTTAGTGCTACAGGGTATATACTCCCTTGCCTGTTCTTTTTAACATCTCTTTATAGATTTCTTATCTGTGAATCTGTCTAATCACTTTTTCAACCTGCTGACATTGTGCCTGCAAAATATCCTGCGTAAGAAAGTCCAGAAGTTCATTACCTGCCTTATCAAGGATTATTTTATGTCTTTTAAATTATCTCCTACTAGTTTCCCAAAGTGCTTCTTACTTTTAGTGTTACAAGATGTGCTAACAGTTTGTCATTTAGTTTATACACCACTTTCATATCCCCATAGACATCTCAATCATATCCCCCTTCAGCCTTTATGTTTCCAGTCTGAAGAGTCTCCGCATTTTTAATCTCTCCTTGTAAAATGATTGCTGTCTTGTGTCAATCATTTTAGCTATCCTCTTCTGGGCATTTTCCAGCTCCACTATTTTATTCTTCAGGTGCAGAGACTGGAACTGTGCCCAACACTCACGATGTGGACACATCAGTTTTACACAGGAGCAAAATGTCAGTCTTATTCACGATATCATTCCTTCTGATGCCCACGGCTTCATTGGCTTTTTATCAACTACAGCATATTAAGCCAAGAATTTCAGGGAATCACTGCTAATGACTTCAAAATTTCTTTCATGAAAGTGATAACATACAGTTCAGAGTCCAGCACACTGTAGCCTGGTTAAGATCACTTCTTCCTAAATGAATTACCTCTTATTTACCTAAAGTGAAGTGTATCCACCAGCTTTCCATTCATTCAGTTTCATGATGTTTCTGAGCAACTTTGGAAATTATTAAGGAACCAAGTATCCAAGTTATAAAGAGAAAATGTAAAATTGGTGGGGCTAGTGCCACCCTTCTCAGACTGCTGCATCATTGCAGCTGGCATCATTCTCACAGATACTGATAGGAACAATACAGTAAGCCTCTGTGCCAAAACCCAGATTTTATCCAAGGCATTCCTTGGATATCTCAGCTTCTACCACAGCTTTCTACCACAGAAAAAGGATTAAAGTGTTGAACTTCATGGCATTTTCTCTGTGGGATTTTCATGACGATAGACTTGCCAGTACTCAGAGGCCTTCAAAATTATTTGACAAGTTACGTTCAAAGCAGAAACAGACACCGCTTTTGGTTAATTGTGAGAAGCTGTATTACTGCCTTGATGTACCTCTTATCTAGAAATTAAGACCCTAATGCTTCAATCAAGGCATTTAATATCAATAAATAAAATTGTGCTTGACTTACAGAGGAGCATTTCCTACTCTTGCAGGAATCACATTTTTCCACAGTTAATATATACAAGTTGTCCACAGTGAGGCCACAGGTCACTCCTGTTATTCTCTTGAAATACTCCTTGTTAAATCTGTATGAATGCAGAAGTGAAATATTTTGCTAGATCTTATGTTTTCAAGCCAGTAAGAACTCCTAACACAAGTGTTCCAAGCAACCTGCAGTTGCAGATGTGGTCCCAGACTGTGCTGCGTCACTGTCACTGCAAGTTTTGCTGCTGGAATATTTCCCTGCTTTGTCTGTTCAGGTAGCAAGACTGACTGTCAAACAATCTGTGCTGCCCTATGTTTGCCACTGGCATTAGGGAAGAAGTTATCCAGCCAAGAAGTTGTCCAAGAAGTTTGCTTCATTTTTTACACAAGAAAAAAAGCTACCTGCTCATAATGCATGGGGACACTATCTCCTTATTCTCAAGCAAACTGGTTGACACTTTTGCTATCTTAATACACTGTCTCGAAGAAAACATGGTTGTGAAAGTATTGGCCTGATGCTGTGTGTGAGACCACCTGAAAAAGCCCTAGAGAAGTTAACCACTTACCAAGATCCTTGACGTAAACAGACACTCCAATATTATTTCTTTTGAAAATGCCCAAGGAATCCTAATCCAAGTCCCATACTGATAACACAATTGATTTCTTGGAAATCAATTTAAAATTTTATCTAGAGAAGGCTCTGAGTGATTTTGCTCTCCTCACAAGCAGCTAGTGTAACAGCCTCTGCTCTTTATCGACTATGAAACTTAACAGACTCTTGGATACTGTCACATCTGACCCTAGGATCTCCTTTTAACTCTGGTGATTTTAAGAACTTCACCAAAAGCACACTAATTTGAGCTGTCACTATCATGCTGTGCTGTCTCTAGGCACATGGTCTGGTTGAATGTAAGGTGCAACCAGCCAAAGATTTAATCCTTTCAAGCTGTTATTCAGGGAGACTGGCTGATGAGGCTTGCGGGGTTCCTCATTGTTCTGCATGTCACTCCTCATCTGCCTATTGCACACAGCCCTGAAGCTGTCCCATTGGACAAGTTATCAAACCATGCCTCGCTCGTCGCAGCCCCAATCTATCTGAAGGATTGCAATACAAGCAGGAACAGGTTTTGGATTCATCTCTGACATCATCTACCTGGCATCCCTTTGCAGTGTATGTGAGAGTATATTTGCTCAAAGCTACGGAGCCGTGCCAAAGGCAGTCCCTTCTGTTATCAGGGCCACTGCACTTGACTCATTCAAAGTGCAGATTGTCAAAGGATAAGTTGGAACTACCGTGTCAACTGGTTGACAAGACACCTGTCATTCGGCTCTTCACGAGCCTCTCTCCAGAGCCTGAGACTATCACTGCATTCACAACCTGATAGTCCAAGCTCAGCAAAGCTCACAAACTCGAGTGTGTAATACTTCTTTCCTCTTGAGGGTTCATGATGAGCCACAGACCTCACCAATCCTAAGAGAAAAGAGTACAAGTGACAGAGAAGATAAACTTGTTTCTTTCAGATGGATAGTTACCACCCAAAACACAGGGCTTCAAGTTTTCAAGCAGTCTGAAACACCTACCAGAGGCTGTTTTGTTATATGTGGGGGATACCATTCCTTGTTTGTGCAAGCACAACTCCTGCCATGACCTGTTTCTCTAGTTCTCCATTCAAGCAGAACCCAGAAGGATGGGGGCAGGCTGGGTGGGGAGGAAGGGGAGAGTTGTTTGCCGTGGTATTTTGCTTGTACTGATGAGAAGTTACATTCGCATACCCAGGCTGCCCCTAGTCTGCTCCACAAGCACAACAGTGTACATGCAGGAATCCACTGGCTCAAATATATGCAGAAAGCTGTTTTAGGGACAGCTTCTCTTTGCTTTACCCATGAATGACTTCTTAGTGGGATTATTCCACATGAATAAGGAAGGGTTATCTGGTCTGTAAGACCTGCTTTCTTTTGAGTCTTGCAAGGGAAACAGTGGAAACTCTATTGTTGAGTCACAGAAAACTGGAACAGACAAGTTGCTACGGACAAGGCTCTGTCATTTAGACTCAACCTCTCTCATGGGAGTCATGTAGAAGGCCCTCTTGTTATGGGCATTTTCCCTCCCAAGGCCTCACAGTTACTAATTCTCATAAAAGACTGTCTCTGTCTCCCCATGCTGCTGGCCAAACTGGGAGAAGACAGCCTGCTAGTGGCTTTTCAATATTCCCCTCAGAGTGCTGATCTCATTGTGAGGAGTAGGTAGGGAATACCCCCTCTCTGTGTCAAAAGGACCAAGCAGCCTTGCAAGGGGGAGAAGTTTTTGTTCATCCCTAGCTCTTCCAGATAGCCATGTCTAGGAGAGGGAGATATGAACCCCAAGAAGAGCATGGAAAAAAGCCCCAGGCTCCTGCAGAAGGGATGAAGGCGAGGTGACGTACAGGGCCATTGTTTTCCCAACGCTGATTGAAACAACATCAGCTTTAGTTAGCTGTCTAGCACTCTAACCCTCTCAACTTTAATTTCACCTCCTTGCCTCTATCACAGCCCTCTGCAGTTGCAAAGAACAACTTACTGGGCACTATCTACTTATTTCTGGATGTGTCACTATGTTCTTCAGTTAACCAGCTCAGTTTCAAGGATCAGTCATACAGTCACCATATATACGGCAGACTCTGCTTTTCTGATGACTAATCACAGGCAGCACAGCCCTGAACACTGACACCAGGACCATTCAGAGAAGAGGCACACACAGAATTGTGCACTATACTTGTCCACGCACTGGTGCAAACACTTTTCCCTGGGTTTATGGTAATTCGTACTATGATGGTTTCAAAGGCAAGGAATAGGCCAGTTGTCCTTAGTAGCTGGGTAGACCCTGTGGCCAGTCTGCTGGGAACTGGGAACAGCTACAGCAGCAGCTACAGCAAGGAGTTAAAAATCATTAAGCTCATTCAAAAAGCCTAGCTGAAGGGCTGGTGCACTGTTTGGGTTTGAATTAGTCACTTGACCTCTGTTTGTTTTATTCATCCCAGCCAGAGAACTGGGCATAAAAACACCCTTGCCACAAATCTAAAGCAGATTAAAGGAGGGAAAACAGGACACTAAGAGAAAGAACAAAATCCACTTCACAGTATTTTCATCAGTGTAACAGCTGTGGGCTTCAGGTAGAGTGTTAAAAATGTCTCTCTGGCATAGGATGCAGTTTCTCAAGAACAGGGGTTACTACAGCATGCACAAGGCAATGACATGCAGAGGTACCAAATATTTCACCCTAGACTCACCTTATGTTGCATTCAAACCTGAATCCCAGCTGAATTAATGAAGGTCCAGATGCACCATGGTCCAAAAAATTAGGACAAAATGTGTGGTTCTGCTGGATACACTCACTTCTTTTGATCCTGGAAATCTTGTTGAGATAGAATTTGAGAACTTTGCAGATTTGTCTGAGGTTTCTAGATCTGCAGCCCCCTCAGAGCAACACACCTCCTCCAGCACCTTTTGGATACGTGTATTGTCACCACAGAGTCATTGCTGGAGCACACAAGCTCTTTCTAGACCAAAATGTGCTGCTGTGAATAATCTGCACCCATGGCTTGTTAGCAAATTCAGCTAAATCTGATTTAGTGTGTGCACACCTCCATGTACTTCCGCAGTGATATACATGAGCCAGAGACTCTTCTCTCAGGAGATCTGAAGAATCAGCTCAGGGTCAGTAGTCATAACTATGATAAAATATGACCTATGGGGCCAGAATTGGTGGCACTCTATCGTGCACAGTCCTGCTGCCAGTTAGCTCACACCAAGTCACCTGGAGCATTTCTTCACCTAAGAAACATGTACATCCCTATGGACAAAAGGCCATCTCCAAATGTTACTTGAAAGTTGCAGAAATTTCTCTTCTCTGCCTGACTTTTGAATAACTAAAATAAGACCCTAAATCCTTTCTAGACAGTCGGCTTCCTCTGAAGCAAGGTTTTAAGAGATTCATTTGGAATTCCAGAAAGCTTTATGAGTTAATGAACATGAACAGCATAAGAAGGTAAATGATACACAAGTGTACTGAAAGACAGCTGGAAAAACTCCATTCGGAAGCAAGCACCAATGATATAATGGAGGATTAATTTGCGCAATATAGTTTATATTCACTTTTCACCTCTTCAAGGAGGTGAGTTTACCCTCGGTTGTTTTGTTTTGCTGCCATCTTTCCATTTGCCAGCGCATGCACTCACTTGCCTCTCTGCATACAGGATTGTTGTAGTATCTGGACAGAGTTTAAAACTCCGGAAGCTTTCTTAAGTTTTGCAAGGACATGCACATCCAACAACCTCTGCTGCCAGTTTATTTTAGTTCAAATGAGTGGGATTGATTCAAATCAATCAATCAATCAATCAATAAATAAATAAATAAATAAAATTATTAAGTAAATCTTATCTGGAACTGTTTCTGGGACATGGCACAACACTTAGTTCTAAATAAACTGACTGACCTCAGGATCTCTTTGAAGTCAGTAACACATGGTCACTGCTGACAACTGAACACTTGTTAGTGCTCAAGAAGTAAATCTGTCTCTGTGCAGCGGATGAGTTCACGGACCAAATGTCATTCAGGCTCCTACTGAAGCCTACCCAGAAGGATGACATGGAATTCAGCCAAAGTTGACGCCCTGTACCAGGTACAGTGCCATGACCCACACTACCCGTAACAAAGGCAGATAAAACCAAACTGGCAGGGTGAGAATAGATTTTTCTACATGTTTCTTTTGCACCAACACACAATGCTCTAGCCCTGGCAAGCATCACATGGTGATATTACCAACAACATCAAATCCCTTTGTCTAAGAAAAAAGCAAGAATGGAAATCTGACTCATATGCACACAATAAAATTTTAAAGCTATAGCATAATAAAATTACAGCAAGTTCTAACTGTTGAAAACCACCTTTTTTATTTAATACAAAATAATTTTCTTGTTACGTATGATGAAATTCATGTAATCTGAGAAACCCAGAAAGGGATTTTTGAACTTCTCTCCCTCAGGCTACTCATAAACAAAATGATGTACAACTTTGGAAAGTTTATTTCAAAATCATTACAGACCCTAATTTTCAAGAGCTGTTTAGAAGCAAATTCCAGCTGAGGACCTAGAAGCCTTTTTTAATGCAAGATTTGTTTCAGGAACTCTTGTCCTTCTGGCACAGTTTTACCCATCCAGATATATAACAGTCTTCCAGGCATTGACTTTACCTGGTTTATTCACTCCTTTTGACAGTTTAACCTGTGAGAGGATGAAAACAGAGCAAAACTATTTTGAGTAGTGTATGAAGGACACATCTATCAAGGAGTTTGCATTTCCTGCAGACAGGTGGTGGTGACCACAGAACAGCACACCAGCCCATGTATTTTGGGTGACTCTGCATGTAAATACTTGCACTCTGTTACTGGATTTACACATGCAGATGGAAGACATTTTCATAGATTTATCCACTAAGGCCATACCAATGAATTTATCCTCAAAATGGCTAGGGAGGAGAATGAAAACCAACATTTTTCTCCAAATTTTGCTTTTTAAAACTTTATGTTCCGAATAATGGATGATACTGCAACTCCAGCATAGAAGCAGCTTATTCCATGATGCTTAACTGCTCATGACTTCTGTCTAGTTACAATGATATCATTAGAGAGAGGCTACTCAGAGCTTTGCCTTTGGAGGTCCCATATTCAGTAACAACAGACTCCAACCTGTATGCAAGTCTAGTCTTGAATCTCTCTGCTGAGTCAGCCGTGAGGGAGCAATAAATGCTCATTGGAAATCAGACTCCAGACCACTATGGCTGAGCTACAACTCAAAACAATAGTTCTTTCTTCTCTTTCGCCCTTCATTACGTACATATTTCACTGACAAGTTAGCCCGGCGTGCCCATCCAGGTTACCACCCCCAGTTGCTCCCATGTATAGAGCAACAGTTAGCCCCATTCTGTACAGGGTACATGTAGCTCAGGAACCAGTTTCCAAAATCCTACAGCTTTCATCATAAGGGAAGAAGTGTGACCTGAACACGGCGGTCACTGGGAATCCCATATCAGAGTTGTTAATTTTAACAGTTCTTGCTCTGATTCAGTAGCAGAACAAGACTGAGAAGGAGAGATAGCTGGGGTCAGTAGCAACACTTATTGCATGATCTGATTTGTCTCCATCAGCCTATCATTCCCTTGGGACTCGTAAACCATCCATCTTTCCCTCAAACCTACATATTTCTAATGTAATCCTGTTCTCACATCAGCTAAACTTTGAACAACATCCACTAGAGCCACGTGAAAACAAGACCTGATGACTAAGAGAACAAAATGTGCTTGCAGCTGTGTTGGTGTAAATGGCAGGAATCTCTTCCCCATCTTCTTTCACGACAGCTTTGCCATAGTGCAACTCCTTAAAGCCAAGACACAGAGTCTTAACGCATCTATTTCCAAAGCTGTGGCTTTTTAAACATAATGATTTTCCAAAACTCCAATCAATCATTAAAAATTACAAGCAAATTTAAACAAAACATATATGGCCCTGGATTTCCTCCAGAGGCCTGTGGTACACTGCAGGCAGAGGATAATGTAATTAAATATGGGCAGTCTGCCCACTACTCACTGTCGGTTTTGGCCGGATGCGAGCTGAACAAGTTTGCCCTATTGCAAACACTTGTTTTACAGTGCTACAACTTAATTGAGCTTGGAAAGCTTCTGCAGGCATTAACAATGGCTTACCTCACTAATGAGTAGGGATAATACGACCACTTTGACTCAGTGGGCAAAATCCACCCTCATATTCATTTTGTAACCTCACAAGTGAAGTAGGCACTTATGGATGTGTGTGTTTGGGAAGAAAAAGAGAGTGACAAAATAAGGTTAAAATGGTTCCCTGCACTGAAAATGTACTGCTGTGAAGATCTCAACTACATGATAAATGGAATATACAGGCACAATTTGCCCAAAAATCAGTGGGGAACTTCCTCTACACTTCTGATGCTCACCTCCTTTCTGAAGTTGCTTAGTCACCTATGTCAGAAGAGATTTAGCCCAGGGAATCACAAAAGGGCTACTGAAACATCCTTCTGCAATAGGCCAGTTCTCATTTCCTGACATCTCTCTGGGTGCCATACTGACTTAGGCAAACCAAGCACTCTGGCACTAACAAACTCAATCTACTTCCAAAAGCAGAGCAGGAACATTTTCAGCAAAGCTTACTTGCTGGATGGTGTTATTTCTTTCCATGTTTGGGTTATGAAGCAGCATTTATTTTGAATGGAAAAACAAATTAGTACATTGCCCAAACCCCTCCTTCTCACTGGGAAGACAGACATTCTACCCACAAGCTTCATCCCAGACTAAATCTGGAAGTCTCTTGAGGAAGCCCCTTGTTAAAAATACTGGCAGCTACTGCAAAAATGAAATTATGGTACTCTGTCTTCCTGAGTTTCATATTACACGATCTAGAAATAGGCTACCTAGAATGGCTGCAAAATACAGGACAGATATGAGCAATCTGTCTGCCAGAGTAAGCCAGATGAGACTGAATAGCTGCTTATCTGTTCTACAAAACGGGATGATCTAAAGGTCTTCCTTTAAAAGTCCCATGAAAGATGGCAATACCAGAGTGGCTGAAGCTCCCTGAAGTATGACATTTTGCCAGACTGTGGCTGGGTTTTGAAAAAAAAGACCCTGCATGTTTGTCTCTCAGGTCTTTTCACAATGCTCAGTCTTATACTTGAACACACACAATGAAGGCAGGCACAGGAAGGAGACTTGGCTTGAACTCAGGATTCCCTGGTGGTTGGGACTTCAGGGTTATTTTCATTCTGTCTGACTTGTATGCTGTAATTGCACTGGGGCTGCAGATGACAAATTAACTTATATTTGCTGCTATTTACAGGTATTTGTTTGGATTCAGGGTGCGATTTTTTTGCACATAGGGATGTGTCAAGCATGTGTGAACTTTGCATTTCATAAGATTAACATTAAGCAATGCACCTGGGAGATGACATAGCCTGCAGCCCATTACCTGTAAGAAGAGACTTCTGTAAAGCCATGTCTGTGTTATGTACAGAATATGGCATGAGGTTCACACAAAAGGCATCCTTAACAATACTGCCAAGACACATTTGGAATGAACAGGGCAGACAATTCAAAGCCAACTTGCTCTCCAGCACCACTCAAGGAGAACCTCCTTCTGTTTATATTTGTACATAAGAGATACCAAAACCAGATAGTGTCTGCACCTGGTTTGCTTCTGACTCTCCCAAGTGACTTCCCACATGACTCACCTAGGTGGAGGATGGCAAGCAAACCATCAGCGAGATCCCCGTAAGCAGACGCAAAAACAAACAGCAGCCTTTTTACTATTGTGCATGAAAGGCAACCCACGTACAGCTTTTACCTTGAATAACTGCAACAGGAAGACATTTGACTTTGTTTAGCCTTCCACAGGGAAAGAAGGTTTGCTCCCAGCCCAGGCCAGGCCTGGGGCTCTCTTGAGACCTCTTTGAAGCAGTAGCATCACAGGTGACTAGAGTACCAAGGTAAACCTCTACATTGAGTCCCGGAGTGAAAACCACACCTGGCAGAGGGCCCTGGACCAAGCAGCTCCAGATCAAAAGCCAGGCATTATTCCTGTTCTATATCGAGTTTTACAAAAAGCCTTCAGCAAGTTACCCTGCACGCATCTGCTATTTATGCACGTACATATACACACATAAGAACAGCCATAAACATATGACTAGTGGCCTGACTTTGACAGTAGCCAACATCATCAGACACTTAAAAAATACTACAGCCATGCAGCATGTGCGGCTGCAGTTTTCTGGAATACATACCTAAACTCTGATGTCTAGGAACATCACTAGCTAAACACTGACTTCAAGAGACTACCATACATTTCATTTGACACATTTCTCAGTCACTCTTCCAGCCTAGGACATGTGACACAGAAAACCAAAAGGTTTCAGCAGCCAGGAATATACAGAGCATGAGCAAAAGGCATCCTTGTGGTTGGTGTGATTGGGCACAAAGTGGCTTTGAGATAAGAAAGGAAAAAGATGTGGCACAAAGCTCACTGTTTCACATTCCCTTCAGAACATATGCATACCCTGCATTAAGTGTAACTGACTGAAATGAGCATTAATCTTTATTAAGTATTCCTTTCCCTATACTTTGAAAAACAATTTAATTCAGTAGCTTAGGTACTGTTAGTAAATGAATGTTGCTGAGCTCCTGGAAACTTGTATCTATCTAAGCAAACAAGAGTATAGACAGACACAGACAAATCTATACAGTATAGATATAAAAAGACAAAGACAAACTGTCGTTTTCCAAATTATCAAGAAAACATTCGATTCAAATTTTGATGGAAGCTCAGTTCGGCTTTGCTCTTTGAACGTGGTGATAATGGACACTTCCTGCAATAGTGGCAACAACCTTTCTTGTGAATGTAGACATGCATTTTTCCTTGCAAAAGTGAATTTTTCCAAGTTCCACAAAAACAGGAACTGCCCTGCTTAGTGTCTTAGAAGCTGATGACAGCTTTGTATTATATACTCATGCTACAGCAGCATATTCTGACCTCAGCTGGACCCTTTGAGCTTAATACCATGGAGAAAAAGAATAAATTATAGTTCCTGTCCACCACAAACATCTCAGTAAGATCCAGCCATGCCTACTCCTGAGATAAGGAAAGTGTACAAGGTATCACAGGATCTCCTGCTTCTCACAAGCTGCATGTGCAGTTTCCACAGACAAGCTGCAGTAACCCACCCCTACAGGTAGGAGAGAACAGTGTGGATCATGTGAACAAGAACAGCTCGGAAGTTTGTCCCTACTGCTCCTCTTCCCAAAAGCCCCAGTGCACACCTGTGGCTGAGTGAATTTTTGTGATCCATTCATAGGTTTGTTCAGCCTGGAAAAGAGAGGGCTTAGGGGTGGCCTAATTGCAGCTTTCCTGAAGGGAGCCTGCAAGAAAGATGAAGAGGAACTTTTTACAGTGGCATGTAGTGTCAGGGCTTTGAAGGGGGAATGGCTTCAAACTAAAAGAAGGCAGGTTTAGATTATATATTAGGTAAAAATCCATCACTCTGAAGGTTGTGAGACACTGGAACAGGTTGCCCAGAGAAGCTGTGGATGCTCCATCCCTGGGAATGTTCAAGGCGAGGTTGAATATAGCTCTGAGTGACCTGGTCTAGTGAAAGACCCACAGCAGCAGTGTTGAAATGATCCTTAAGGTCTCTTCCAACCCAAGCCATTCTATGATGCTATGATTTGTCATGGCACAAAATCTGTAATTTAGGTACTCTAGTCTCAGGCTGATCAAGACTGACAAGAACATAAGAGTTCTGTGCCATGGCAGAGGGATGGAAGAAAAATAGATCACTTCAGTATAGCCTGACAGTACGTGTAGTCTACATGGACAGTATACATCCAGGTAACAGCAGCAGGGAGCTTAACTCATCACCAAACTATTACGAAAGTGCAATCTCATTTCCTCTCACCATCTTGCCTAATATTTTATTATTTGCTTATATCAGGTCTACTCACATGGTTTTCCAATTTAGTAGAATAGGAAGAAAAAAAAAAATCTTCCCATACAATATTGTTGTTGTTGTTGATAAATGAAGAAAGAGAAAAAAACCTAAGCCCAAAGTTATGAGTCACCTGAACACACTTAAGTCAGATGTAGAATTAAGGCACAGGCACTGACATGCAGTCACGAGAAAATAAAAAGTTGCTTTAGCCTCTCTCAAAACGAATGCTGCAGGGCAGTAGGACTAAGAGGAGTTTAAAAAATAAAAAGAGAGTGGGGGAGGGGGGAGGCTTCTTAACATATAAATCACAGTGTCAAAATCCTTTTATCTTTTGGCGCCCAAATCTCTCATCTGCCTCAGAAAATGCTAAACAAGTCACTAGCAATTCTTTGTGAATTTTTAATTGGTGTTTTCACAACCTTATTCTCGATATTTCTAAGAGAAATTAGCAGATGTTCATGAGAGGAGTTTTAGAGAGAGAAATCTCTCAGACAGAGTAGGGGCGAGCCTGAGAAAGAGCTGGATGTCCTCTACCTTAACACTGGCTCCAATAAAACCTCCTAGCTCTTCTCAGGTTCCAAATATTCTCTCCAGGAGTGTAAAAAGGTGGGCTGAAACTGCCTACATTTGTGAGTGTGCTGGGTTTTATACACAGAATCTGCAGCACCTGGTCTCTAGTTTGTACACGGCAATGTCACAGCAAGACAGAAGTTTAACCCTTCCACCTGGTGCCAACACAAAACTGTTTTACATTGCTAGAGGACGAAGAAGGAAGTGAAAGCTTTAGGATGTATAGTAAATAGCCTGTAACACAGTTCCAAAAACTTCCTTTTCTGGTCTCATCTACTGACTTGACAGAACGCTCCTTGAGGAGGGGAATGTTAGGTCTAGTCCTGGAAATGGTTTCTTACATGGCTTTTGAATAGAGAGACAAACACATCTCTTGGTAAGTTCTTCAAAAACTGTGCTTTGTTCAAAAGCCAGAGAATAAAACTTGACAAGTTTCACACTTCAATTTCAAAGATGCTGAAAATGGTTTTTTTCAAAATTTTTAAGACAGGTTTTTCAACTGTCATTGCGCAATGCCATTTTCATTTAAAGGTTGCCCTATGTAAGAGTAGGAAAGAAAGGTAAATAGTCAAAAACTGAAATAAATCTTATTCTTTGAAGATAAATGAAATCGTCAACATTGACTCTAATATGAATTTTTTCATATTGGTGTTACACCAATAGAAAGAAAATAAACCATTTTGTTTGGTCTAACCGAATTTTAAGTCAGCCACTGAAACAAAACATCCACTATTGACCCAACTTTGCTAAATGACTAAAACCTCCTGTCACTGGAACATGTTGGGGGCAAGAGAAAGTTTTAAGGAAAAGGGAGGGTGTGCAGTTAGTACATTTTTGAGGTTGAGGTTTTTGAGTACATTTTTTGAGGTTCCAAATACTGTACGGCTGAGCAGAAGTGTGAAAGGAGCCATTAAGCTGTTCACTGAGCTGGAGCCAGGGCTCGATTGCAGCAGACAGAAACCTGGTCATTATCTTACTGTTTCTTCTTCCCTGTTTCCCACTTCTGCATCATAGACTCGAGCAGCAAGTTCCTCAGGATAGCAAGCAATATTTTATTTTGTGTCTGGGCAGTATCTGCCTGGTCCATTGCAAAGGCTCTTCAGCACAAATCTGTACTGCCACAGGAAGAACAGTTTTTCTCAAATGCAATATTGGCTTTCTTGTTCTCCTAAAATAAATATGGCAAATTGGTTGAAACAATTTTATCCCCCCTTCTCCCAGTGAAAATATGACCTTAAACAGAAGTAAAATCCTCATTTTCTACAAGTTGCAGCATCTAGCTCTTTAAAATGGAAGGGGAAGCCCAGGGCTGCACTACTGAATGAAGACACTGAGTTTGGGTTTTTGCTGCACACACCTACTAGCTCTTCACATGAACTCTGGTCTTAGGAGAGGTGGAACTCCAGATCCTCAGGAAAATAAGCTGTGGGGTTGTACAGGTATAAATCAGCTACATAATTGGACCTATCTCCTTTGGATTTCTTAGTTCTAGCTGGAACATCTGAAACCATGGATACTTGCAGAGTTTTGGGCATGGTCAATGAAAATCTAACCAGATACTGTGATTTTCAACAGGTACCTATCACAGCTGCACCATCAAGCCTAGCTGAGAAAAATCTGATTCTGGGCAGTTTGTGTTCCTTAAGTCCATCAGCTTCCCTTCTCCTCACCTGTTATTCTTATCCAAGCTGTGCCTTAAAGGGGCTCAAGAAAACAAAAAAGTCAGTGTGTTTATAAAGTTGTTCTTTTTCTTCACACCAGATTGAGAGAAGGGAAAAAAAGCATCCTGAAATATGAAAGAGCCTTTCTGTTTCTCACACATCTGTAGCTTATTAAGGAGACTATCATAACTGAAGACACTCTGACCAAGCAATTCCAGGTTTCCTCTGGTAGGGCATGATCAGATGGCAGTGTCAGAGGCTGACAGGATGCCAGGAATCACAAGCAAACTGGCAGCAGGGGTAGCTGCCAGTATGGTGTGAAGTGTGCTCTTTGGTGCAAACAGTCCTGGAGGACTGAGAAACTGCCTAAGAATTATAAGTCATTTGAAGAGATTGTGGCATGTTAGAACCCACACAAAATTGTTTCTTCAATGCATTATTTATTGCTTTTCTGTATTTATATAATATCCAGCTTCCTGAGAGTAATTTGTTTTGGATTGCGTAACACTGGGCAGAACATCAAACATATGTTAATCAGTGGTAATAAAACACTGAGGTTTATGGTCACTGAGGTATTAAATATTGCTAATAAATTATAAGGCTAGCATTTTAAATGAGCTATAGTTTGGAGAAGAGCAGTAACACCATGTCTGAGAGCATTAATTGCCACTGCCTGACTTCCTAATTACCAAGAGTTTTAAATATGTTTTTAAACCAGTATATCACTCTCCATTATACTTGCAATGAAATACAGCTGAAATTTGAAAATCTGTAATAATGCTAAGTATTTTACCCCTTCAAAGCACTCTATGGACATGAACGCATGGTACCTCTGTGAAAGAGTTAATTATTACTACCCCCATTTTATACATAGGGGAAGCAGAAGTGCAGAGAGGTTAAAAGTCTCCACTGAGACCACCCAGCTTGTCAGAGTTTGCATGAAGGTGACACACACACTCTCCAGTCTTAGAGCACAGCAAACAGGCAGTGCTCCCTTTCCCCAGACGCAGCTTGACTGTGCAGCAATAGCAATCCACTCATAGCAGTGACATCCCATCCCCATACTGTGTTTCTTCTTCTTGTGGAAGGGCTGGAAGACTAGCAAGGCACTGGAAGAAGCAAGAGGCACTAGTCTTCTCCTGGAATAACTCACAGAGAGGGAAACTGTGCTCTGACAGGCTCTCCAGCTTTCTGTATGTTACATCTTAAAAACAATATTTTTGGTGACCTACTGTCCTGGGATTTGCCGCAGGATTGCACTGTCCCACAAGTCACACCCGTCAGTGGAGACGACGCCACTGGTGTAGCACAAAACGCACAGGCTGCACGTGAGCACCACAGCACCGGGAGAAACATAAAGTCCAAAAGGATCTGGCAAGTGTTCTGCTGCGGGCTTTCCTTAACGCAGCAGTGAGCACATTCCACGGGCCGTGCGGGCAGGTGTGTGCTGCTAGCACAGCAATCCAGGTGCTCCAGAATGGGACTTTCACCGGGATCTGAAGGCATTACCCTTACACCAGGTGACAGCCTCCCTAGTGGAATGGTCCTTACGGAGAGCTGCACAAGGGTCGGGTTTCAAAGCAAGGGGCTTCAGGAAGGCAAGAGCTGGGAAAGCCTGCTACATCTTTTCAGAGAACAGGGCTTATGCTCATCTGAAGAGGGTGGGCCAAAAGAGCCACAGACAAAAGAGCCACCCTGTAGGTTTGAGAAGTCTGGCAGCATTTAAGGATGAGCACTGCCTGTCCTCTGCCTTCCATTCACCTTGTTTTTAGCCCAGTTCCCACTCTATATGAAAAACAGGAGCCACCTACCTTCTGTCCCTGTCCACTAAATTCTCTCCAAGCATAGTTCCAACAAATTAGCCTCCTGTTGAAGTGCCCTCATCTGCACCCCTGCCTTAAACCTGCAGGGCACATTCACAGAATCACAGAATCATTTACGTTGGAGAAGACCTACAAAATCATCGAGTCCAACCTTTGCCTGATCACCATCATGTCAACTAGACCTGAGCACTATATGCCACGTGCAGCTGTTTCTTTGAACACGTCCAGGGATGGTGACTCCATCACATCTCTGAACAATCTATTCCAAAGTTTAACAACCCTTTCCATGAAGAAATTCCTCCTGCTATCAAACTTGAGCCTGGTGCAGCTTGAGGCCATTTCCTCTCATCCTATCACTGGTTGCTGAGGAGAAGAGACCAACACCTGGCCACAACATCCTCTCAAGTGATTGTAGAGAGTGATAAGGTCTCCCCTGAGCCTCCTTTTCTCCAGGCTAAACACTCCCAGCTCCCTCAGTTGCTCAGCTCATGTGAGTTACTCTCTAGACCCTTCAGCAGCTCTGTTGCCCTTCTCTGGACTCACTCCAGCCCCTCAATGTCCTTCTTGTTGTGAGGGGCCCAGAACTGAACACAGGATTTGAGGTGTGGCCTCACCAGTGCCAAGTACAGGGGGACAATCACTGCCCTGGTCCTGCTGGATACACTGTTGCTGATACCAGCCAGGATGGCACTGGCCTTCTTGGCCACCTGGGCACACGCTGGCTCATGCTCAGCTGCCCTTGACCAGCACGCCCAGGTCCTTTAGCACCAGGCAGCTTTCCAGACACTCTTCTCCAGCCTGTAGCACTGCCTGGGGTTGTTGTGACCAAAGGGCAAGACCCAGCACTTCCCTGTGTTGAACCTCATATCACTGGCCTTGATCCATCAATCCAACCAGTCCAGATCCCTCTGCAGAGCCTTCCTACCCTCCAGCAGATCAACACTCCCACACAACTTGGTATCACTGAGATTTCAGACAGCTCCAGGTGCTTTGCTGCTCACCAGACCTTGCGTTTTGGGGCAAGAGAGAACAGGAACAGCTAGCCCTGACTCACCCATTAGTCACAGGGGCTACAACCAAACACATCACACGACAGCAAGTGGGCAGGCGGGGAGTGACTCACGGAACCCAGGAGGGGCTGTGGCTTGTCCAGCACGGCCATGTCTGGGTGAGGGTGGGGAGACAGCTCATGCATGGCAACGTGGCACCACAGGAGCCACAGGACACGTCTGTTCCACTGGCCTGCCTGCTGCTCCCCTTCCAGCTTCACTCCCTTCAAAACATGGAAGGTCACAGAGCCTACCTGTACATCCAGGTACCTCCCTGCCCACTGCAGAGTGGGGGAGCGAGCCCTCACCTCACCCAGGGCTGGGCTCGGGGTCCTGCTGTGGCATAGGGGCCACCAGCCCTGGCAGAAAACCTCCTGCTGATGCGGCAGGGCAAGGAAGAGGCTGAATAATGAACCCTTGCTGCAGGGTGTCTGATGAGGCATGCAGAGCATAAGGACATGATAGTTGGCAGCAGGAGCCCGCCTTTCTGCTCTGTGGGCTCTTTGCCGGCTGCCTTGTCGCCTCCTGACGTAGGCACTCTGCGTGTGGCGTAGCCCAGGCGGCCTCGGGGGCACCAAGGGGGCCAGCTGGCCCTGGCATTCCCTCCCTGGCACTGCCGTGAATCACAGCGCTCCCACTGCTCCCAAGAGGAATCTGGTGCCATCACAGGGTGACCTGTCAGGGAGTCTGGCCTGGGGCTGGCAGCAAGAGGACACAGCTGAAAAAAACATATTTACTCCAACAAGGCAGTCACTTTGCTGCCAAAAAAAGAGAATTATTTAATTTCTCAGGACAAAAGGGAGTTGAAAATTGGGATGAGAAGAAAGTCAGAAAAGAAATAATGCAAATCAAAGCACATTCAGACATTTCACAATTGTATACCAAGAAAGCATAAAGAGCCTTCACAAACAAATGGTCACAAGCATGTTCCAGCCTCAAAATCAAGGATGACACAAAAATTGCATTTAAAGAAGAAAACATTTATCAAATGAGAAGCTAAATTCTGTGAGGGAAGTTCCCTAAGCTTCCTTCAGAAAATATATGTAAACTCCTAAGATGTTTCCAATTTTTTTTATTAACCCTCTTATCTCCCATTCCTTGCACAGACTTATTAAAGAAAACACAACCTAATACAGCAGTTTGTAATACTCTGAGCACTCCTGACACTCATGATCAATGGTGTCATGTGTTGAAAAACTACATTTTTGCCTCTAAAACACATTTAAGGTGATGAATAATTTCCAGTCCATCCTGCCCCTTATCTCCCTGATCTTTTAATTGCTGACGACCACTGTATACTCTGGCAACCACTTGGAAAAGCCATGCAGGTGTTTCTTGCAAAGCCCTGCTTGAATTCTCTGTGCAGTAAACATGATATGGCCTCAGGTCATAGTAATTGGGCTTGGATTTATAATAACAACGAATTTGAGTTCTTTCCCAGAAGGCTGCAGCCTCAGTTGCACCATGCAGTACGAGAAGCACATCTGGTCACAAACAACTTAAAATTGCACATGAGTAATGCTTTGCTATTCATATATCCTGCCAGCATTGGCAAACCCTAAAACCTTTGGGTAACTGCTTCTGTCTGGTGGTCTGATGCTTGCTCACTTGTGGCTGCTAGATCTGCTGCCACTGAACTCAAAGAGACTTCAGAGGAACAGGATCACAGTGTGACAGAGTAACAAGATAAAGCCCTTGAACACTCTGCCTGAATTTCTGCCTGCTGCTGTGTTAACAGTGAGACCACTCACAGGAGCAGAAGCTGTCCTAGCAGACCTAGTGCATTTGAAGGGCCCTCACGGGCATGACCCTCCTTGAATATTAAAATCCTGAGGACAATTTTCTCCATAGGCCACCCTAAAACATGTATTTATTAAAGCTGCTTTTGGAAATTACAAAACACAAGTCCCACTACAGATCAGAACTACTTCCACATCAAAGCAACCTGATTCTTCCACCAGATTTGCAAAGTCTCGATTCTTAACCCTCCTGGAAACCAAAGCGCCACAAATATTTACTTCTCTGTCCAACACACACCTTGGTTCCTTCTTGAGTGTTACAGGCAACACCACTTCAGTCGTGCAACAGACAGACACAACTTCCTTTCAGCTCCCTCCCTCATGCTCTCCCTTTGGTTCCTCTGGCTCAGGATTCAAGCACAGCCACTCATTGCACTTGCTGAAAATAGACTGCACATAAAACTTCTCTTTTGTTCAGTCCAACCTGTTTCTCCTGAGTGGAATAGGAATAGCCAGCAGATCAGGACTTCAGCAGCACTACTGTTAGTCACCACTGGTCACCTTGCTTCTCATGTTAACTCTCTTGAACGGAAGATACGTAAGTAGTAAAAGCTTTTTGGTTTGCTACTATGCAACTCTCCTACCAAAAATTGACAGTGTTGTTTTATACTAATTGTCATTCTCTTACATCCTTCCTCAACAGCTCGGGAACTGATACTTGGATCAAAATTTGAACTGTCTCGTAATTCAAAATGTACTTCAAAATGTTCAAGTCCAGCTTCCTACTTTTCTGCTATCAAAAGAAGGGGAGATGGGCTTGGGCTTCTCTTCTCTTAGCCCTTTCTCTTGGTTTTGCATGGATTCTTTCATTTCTTGAATATTTATCTTGGACCATTCTGGACGTACTTAAGGCAGATTTTACATCCATCCATTTTTGGTTTCCTCACCTGATAACTGAGTGTCCTCTGCTGGTTCAAATCCTCCTGAAAGACCATGCATGGAGCTGCTTCATTTCACTGTATAACCCATAGAGACATATACACCTGTATATTCCTGTATTTCTTGAACCGTAAGGTAAGGCTTGCAAACAACAAGGCTTTAACCAAAAATGCTTAAAGTGCATACTTCCAAGTGGTGGCTATTAGAGATTTAATTTGAACCAATTTGGGAAGGGGAATCCCACTTTTGGATTATTTCTCACAAGATGGGAGCTGTACTCAATGATTCTTATGGGTCCCTTCCAACTTAAGATACTCTATTATGAAGTCATAAGAAAAAAACCACTGTCAAATGCAAGAAGAGAAAGTTCTGGGAGTTCTCTGATTATTTTTGTTGCCAAGAAATGTGGTATCCACATGCTCAGATTTTCTGTCCCATCTTATCCGCAATTGTCAGACAGTGCTTCTCCGTGCCATGCCCTAAAGGAGAAAAGTGCCAAACCCCAGCAAATGTAAAGCATGTAAATGCCTGAATAAAAATACTATAAGGATGAGAAAGCTATATTGGATTAATTTTAGTCTAATTTTCCATGTAGAGAGGTGCAAGGAGGAAAGAGAAACAGCTTTATCCAAAGTACTTATATGATCCCCATTACCGGAGCATCTTAATTCTTTACAATCTCTAATGTATTTATGCTGAAAGCACACTTGTGAGAAAGGAAAATATTATCTTCTGCATTTTACAGATGAGGAACAGGGATTCAGGTACTTTAAAAGTATTTAGGAGTAAAACTCTCACTGATTTCAGCTGAAGCCGGGTCCCTAAGTTCTCGTGCAAAATCAGCCCAAAGCAGGTTCAAGGTGCACAGGTAACCACGGGGTTAGGGATCTGGCACTTTCAGAGCTCAGCTGCCCAGAGGCCACACAAACCACGGAGTACAAGTCCCTCCGTGCACTGCTACCTACCCCGTTCTGCTCTCCCTTTTCCAGCAGCTGTAGTTCCTGGTGCTGAGCTTGGCTTCTTCCTTGCCCCTGCTTAAAAACATCCTGCTTCCTCCAGACCATGCTGCCAATTCATCAAGATCATTTAGACTCCAAAGCTCATCTCTGAAGTGTTCACTCTTCCTTTCTGGCTTGCTGTCATTGCAGTAAGGA
Source organism: Platysteira castanea (assembly GCA_013397175.1). NCBI lineage: Eukaryota > Metazoa > Chordata > Aves > Passeriformes > Platysteira > Platysteira castanea. The sequence continues at coordinate 854,517 of VYXC01004204.1, read as the reverse complement.
CTCTCTGTACTCCATCGTGTAACTGCCTACCACGAGCAATGAAAGCCATCAAGCAGAACAAGACTCATCTCAAATCTCAGCTGTGCTTTACATATTCCTTCATCTGACAGGGAACTGATCACCATTCTCTGAGCACAGTTTTGCCCCCATTTGTTCATAACATCATCTTAAATCAATGACATTTATGCCCTTGAGAATGTCAAACACTTTAGTAAGGGCAGAGTAAGGCTAAATGGTTGTTCCTCTTATGAGGTGTATTTTCTGAACCTAAGAGGAAATCAGATCAATTTGACATGAGTTTGAGAGAGAATGTGAGTAAACCTATGCCATACAGCCACTTATAGACCAGAAGAAAATAATTTAGGAAGCCTACAGTAATAAGAATGGGAGTCGATGCCTGCTGAACTGGTTTCCATCCCCTCCTAGAAATATTTTTTTAAAAATTTCTGAAGAATATTCATGTTGCTGCTTTCTGCCACAATTTGTTGAGAAATGGTCAAATATACGTTTTCTCTTGTAATTTGGACACAGACAAATGATTTGTTTTCCCCAACTAATTAGCCCCAACCCAACTAATACCTTTCAGAAGTGCCAAGTGAGGCTTTGCTATTCTCCATTCACTGTTTACTATGACTTCACAAAAGAGGTCCTGTGAAACTACTTTTATTTTAATAATTGTTATCAAATTAAATTGTTATTTAGGAGCAAAGTCACTCAAGTATAGGTGTACCAGTGTCACTAAAAGTACTCTTAAGAGAAATTGGTAATCTGGCAATTAATTACCCTGTCCTCCTTCAGTGTGTGCCATTGTGTTCAGTCTCTGGCATGTTCAATTCACATCGTGCAGATGTGCTTGTGGAAATGAAATCTTTCCCTTTTCAGTTCATTAGATTAAGGCAAGGTTTTTTCCTCTTTGGTCTTAGACTTCTGCTTTCCTCCACTATTTCTGATGGCTCACACAGATTGCAGTGGTAAAATTGTCAGCAGTTCATGAGGGGGCCAAATCTTTTCAGATGTTGTGTACAAGTTTCAGGGCTGTTTTCAGATTTACTTCCTTTCTTGTTTCCTTGCAGATATCCCTTTGATCCACAGAGTAGATTTGGACATCAGATATACAATCAGCATGTGGGACAATTTTCCTACAAACTGGCCACATTCACAGTCATGACTAGTCTGTTGGATGTCCAGAGATCAAAATGAAATGTATCCAAAGTCTGCATTGTTTTTCTACGCCCTAGACTGTAACAGCAAAGTAGTCCTGGAGCCAAACTTCCTTAAAGTTGACAGGACACCAGACTTGCATCATCTGGGCACCAGACTGGATCCAACTCCAGTAGCTGGAGATGAAGACAAATCTTTTTAATTTATCATAGGAGAGATTAAAAGGTGCTGATCAAAGTCTAAGCACTACTGTCTTTGTCTACTCTACTATGATTATTTCAGTTAAGCTGCCACTCGCTGGCACCTCAATATAACTTCTTTTTTTGATTCTCACCAAATGTGAAACACAAATAAGCAGAGCTTGTACTAGGCTACAGGGATTTTTTTGTTTATATTGTGTTTCAAATTTTTTTTTAGGAATAATAATGAAGAGAGTGGAGGCTTACAGACTGCGTTTCTTACAGTCAATGCTCGTGGACTTCAGTTTTTGCTCCAGTGCACTTTTTTTGTACGTGCCCTTGCTTGGCAGGTAGGAGGGAGCAGGAGGTGCTCTCCTCTTAGGGCAGTGAGGAGGCTTGGCTCGCTCAAAAAGAAACCACTATGGTGTTGACAGGAGCACATCCAACAGCAGACCCTCACTGCCCTTCTGGCTGGAGGCAGCAGTGGCAGGGAGAAGGTGTATAGGGTGGAAAGGGAGGGGAAACCCTTTAACCATCCAAGCAAGCAGCAGCAAGGGCTACAGGAATGGCATATCACATCTTTGCTGACTGCAGCTATTATTCATTAGTGATTTGAACATACGTATGACAAACACCATGAAGTAGAGAGCACAGACCAGAACAGCAGCATGCTGTCGAAGGTACACCTTCCTGGAGGAGACAGGAGGCTCAAGCCTGCAGTCCCTGCTAGAACTCCCACAGGGCCAGACAACTAGGCCAAAGGAAGGACAGGCTGATTTCTTTATATCAGGCATAAAATGGAGAAACAGATATAGCTGAGATTTGGGTATCAAGGCTTGAGCTTTCCACGATCTTCTGTACACTCATAGTTATTTCCAGTGCTCCAAGTTATTGCACATCAAAAAGAAAAGCAGGTGCAATAATTGAACAGCCAGGGCCACAATTAGAATGAGGCCCCAAAGAGGGAAGACCTGGACCAGCATCTTCATGAGCAGTGGCCTTGAAAGTGGAAATATTTAATCCTCCTAATTTTTAAACTAGTTTCTCTTGGGTTTTCTAACCATTTTACTAGCTAGAGATACTTCTTCAATTCCTAGTTTAAGAGGTTAGCAAGATTTGCTCCAGCTTTCTTTTCTTTTTCTTTTTTTTTTTTTTTTTAATAATACAGGGGTGTGATATGAGAAACTGAGCACAAATCTTCTATAATTAAGACAGGGAACTTCCTGAAACTAGGCAGGTTTCAAAAGCAAATATGTATTTAAGCACAATCACAGTATTTCAGGAAAATTTTAAAAGCTTTAATCATGAGGAAAGGGTAAAGGCACTTTTATTTCAGGCATAGTTCAAGCATCATCCATCTTCCTTCCCTTCCATAAAGGCAAACATTCTCAAGTAACAAGTTTTGAAAGATTTTTCCAAGTCTCCATTTTCCTTGGAGCTTAATGCTGTCTTTAATTAAGACTTCCTTCTGGAGGACTACAGCTTATTCTACAGTCCTTATAATCAGCATTATTTCTAGCTATTCACATTTCCAGGTTCAGTAGTAGAAAGCAAGATCATTTTCAAATTCATGATTGCATCAAAACTTTAATTTAATTTAAAATTATTTCTTTTTTTACAATAACTCAGATAAATTTTCCTAGAAAATACTGCAACTGAAGTTCTGCTACTAGGACTCTTTCTAGGAGGAATGCTCTTCCTTGCTGTAGAGATTTGTGGACAATATTTTTTTTTAGACATAAAAAATAATTAGCTCCTGAAGGAGTTCCAAGTTTAAACTTAAAGACAGCTCTCTGGAAAATAACAGTCAAAAAACTCAGGGTTCTGAATAAAAATAACAACACGTATAAATCCTCCACTTTTTTTTTTTTTTAAGGGCACATAAAATGTAATTGATATAAACCCCAGAAAAAGGAGCAAGAAATAGATACTTTAAGTGCCTGGTAGAAGTATTTGAGATATATGAAACTCATCCTAAGCTAATAAATAGAAGAGTTTCTACAGTAAAGAGTCAGAGAAGTTGTATCATGACAAATACAGCAGAATAAAAATAAACTACAAGCAATGCTGAACACAAAGAAGGAATGACAAGAGTATTTGGAGCCAGCGACAGTGAGGATGAGAGGTGGGCCTCCACCTTGCAGCCCTCTGCCTGCCCTGAGCAGGTTGTCCTGTGGCAGGGCCACATCTCAGAGGAACTGGACTGAAACACCCTCCTGCCTTCTATCTGCAGTCCCATCCCACCTGGGCTGCAGTAACAGTTCTCAGAGGTAGACAAGCCCTCATTAACCCTTTCCAGGCTGCTGCTCTGCTTCTGAATAAACCTATTATGAGCAGAGAAAATTGTATTTGTTCCCTGGACCCACTGCTAAGCACTGTTAGCAAATTTGGTGATGTTTCAAGAATATTATAACAATAAGCAATTGGAGACATGATAGAGAGTGCTTCCCTATTGTGCCTTCCTTATTCAGGAATCAGCTGCTGGCAGTATTGATTCACTTGTTAATGTGGAAAAGACAATGTAGAGCCTTTTAAACATATTTTTGAGCAAAACAGTGCAAAGCACATATTGTGGTTTAACCCCAGCCAGCAGCCAAGCCCCACACAGCCACTTGCTCACTCCTCCACCTGCAGGATGGGGAAGAGAATCAAAAGGGTAAAAGGTCAAAAACTTGTTTGCTGAGATAAAGACATGTTAATAGGGAAAGCAAAAGCAGTGCACACAAGCAAGGCAAAACAAGGAATTAATTCACTGCTTCCCATGGGCAGGCAGGTGTTCAACCATCTCCAGGAGAGCAGGGCTCCCTCACAAGTAATGGTTACTTGGGAAGACAAACACCATCACTCTAAATGTCACCCCTTCCTCACTTCCCACCACTGAGCATGATGTTGTATGGTCTGGAATATCCCGTTGGTCATTTGGGGTCACCTGTCCCTGTTGTGTCTCCTCCCAGTCTCCAGTGCACCCCCAGCTTCCTCACAAACACGGCAGTATGAAAACATCTTGGCTCTGTGTAAGCCCTGCTCAGCTATAACAAAAACATCTCTGTATTATCAACATTGTATTCAGCACAAATGCAGAACTTAGCCCCTTCTTCCCACTATGAAGAAAGGTAACTCTAGCCCAGCCAAAGCCAGCACAGCACAGAAGGTATTTAGAGAAATGACAGTTTGGGGTAAATTTAGAGGAAAAACAGTGTTCAATTCCCACCAATAGCAGCTGTATGCGGTCAGGCTGATAGATAAATTAGCAAACTGGGGAGACTGTTTCCTAGAAAGAGTAAAGTAAAGCATCTTCCTCCTGTTCAGACAGCCAGAAAAGAGTTCGGCTCTCTTGTCTGGATGTATCCATGCACTGTTACATTTTTGTGTTTAGCAAGAATATATTACTCAAGTATGAAGGAACATACCAAATAGTTGACAGATAACAAAGGGCATGGAAGAATGAAACGTATGAAGATGTTTAGAAGAACAACATATGTTTGCTATCCCAAATGGTTTTTTGTATCAAAACATAAGGAGACTTCAGAAAAGGATCTGAAGGAGAGATAGGTGACAGGACAGTTTAAGGAAAGTGTTTTCTGAATTTAAGTGATGGCCAGGGACATAGTGGGAAGAAGCAAAACAAGTAGGGAAGATGACAAGCACAGTGTGGTGATAGCTGTTGTCATGAAGCTGGGCTGAGTGGGTTCGTGGGGCAGATTTTCTGATGAGGCACTGAAGAAAGAGCTGAGGATCAAGGAAAGACTGAAGTGGAGAGAAGCAAAAGCTGAGGTCACTTAAGAGAACAGAGAGCAGGGAGAGGATGCCAAGAGTGACAAAAAAGTGATAGACATTAATGGATTGAAGGTCTCAAGAGGGCAGGGTGAGGCAAGGGGCAGAGGGTAAATATGCTTTGTTGAAAGAAGTGGAGAAGTGAGAGAGAAAGCGGTGCTCAAACCGATCAGAGGAGGACCAGTGTTTTGGGAAAACAGAAGCAATGCTCTTTCAGTGAGTGGGAGTGTTTCTCTGGGCTTGTAGGTCAAGGGGGTGAGGGAAGGAAGACAAGGGGCTAGGAGGTCAGGTAGGATGTCAGCCAAGAAGGCAAAGTCAGCTTCAGATGAGATTATGAAGGAAAGAAGGTATCATAACAATTAGAGGTGGAGTGGGAGAGCAGCTGTGATTTGGAGAGGATGCCTGCTTATTAGTACCTCCCTGCTATGGAATAGGCTGGCCAGGGCTCTTGGACACACTGCAGGAATAGTGCAGGGCCTTTACAAAGTCTGGCAGTCTTTTAGATCCTAGTCTCTTCCCACCCACACCCCACCAAAATGAATAGCTCCATTCATTTGGGCCAGAGTATTGATTTCAGAGTCTTCTCTAACATGGAAATTCATTGACGCCTCTTTGCCGTTGCTAAACCATTTCCTGAGTGTTTCTCCAAGATCAGAGCGTGCCTCCTCCTGACCCCAGGAAGAGGGAGAGCCCAGCCTAGAGTGCTGGCAAGGCTGGTAAAAGAGTCAGTAATGAGCAGATCAGCCCCCAACCACAAAGGCCAGCCCCGCAGAGTCCTCCCTCCTTTTTCTTGCCAACGCATGAACAAGGCACTATCATTCCCTGTGTCCCAATGAGTTTGCCACTGGTTTAGACAGACCGAGGATCTTCAAGCACAGCCTACATTGTTAGGGTACAAACATTCACGTTTAAAACTCCTGGAGACAACCTGCAGCGCTCTGACATCAGTTTTTGATCAAACACAGCGTGTCTTTGTGGCGGGAGCTGATACAAGCGCTCTGAGATGGTTATCAGCGCTCTGAGATGGTTATCAGGGCACCGCGCAGAGCGGTAACGGTTTGACAGCTACCGCACCAAGGCCTCTGCCTGTCACTTCTCCTGCTTGTTTGCTCTCACAGCTCTTCCTTTTTCTCAGCCTACAGTTTTTTGTTCTTCACTTACAAGTGCTTTTTTAACACTTTAAGACTATGCTTTTACTCTTATTTAGGGCACATCTAGTACGATACTGTCTGGCATGGAGGACGTACAATAACATAACATAATTGACAGCCATTCTACTGAGATGCTAACTACTCCTTATAGCCTGCATGCAAAAGAAACCACGTTGAATGTGCAATGTTTTTAACTTAAGACACCAGAGCATTAAAAGCACTAAAATAGACACTTCATACTACAGACAGCTGTTGCCAGCTGTGCCTTTAAATAGAATTTCTAACAAAACTGGCCTCCTGAAAATAAAAGAGGCTTATTAGTATCATCCCAGAGAGAAAATAGAAAATTATTTTGCATTCTGTCATCTTTTTACCTGCTCTTATTTGCTAGAGTAACCACATGTGGTTTCCAGAGGTTCTATGGTTTCCATAAATCTTAGACAATCCACATCATCCTCCAACAGGCTGATGGTTCACTGGATGTAACTTTCATGGGGTGCTTTGAGTCCGAGTGTTTGGCAGTTCAATTCAATTACAGCATCAGCTCTAGAACTGAAAGCAAAGGGTCAAGTGATCCCAGGCAAAGCAATCACCTCAATGAGTTAATGTTTGTACTAAGCTTCTGAGGAGACAATGTGTTACAGAAGCACCAACAATACTAGATGTAGATTTTCTTCCTCGTAGGCCTTTTGCTTGCAGGGAAGTACACGTGATATATGACTCGTTTTGAATTTTTGCATGAAATAGCTGTGACTCCTTTCTTGAAGGAACAGGTAGCAGCTTTGCCCTCCAAAACCCAACAAAGTTCTCACAAAGAGCAGCATCCTTTTTACTCCAAGACTCTGTTATCCATACACTTACTTTTCACTGTACATAAAATTACTTTTCATCAATTTTAAGCAAAGAAAAGTGCCAAATGACAGACAGCTCAGGTGCCTAAGCATGAATGCAGAAGGGTTTAATAAAAATTCCTGCTAGTATTTTCAGGGGGGTGTGTTCATCAGACTTTGAACTAATCTCAAAGAAGTTTTAAGTCTTGTCTTAATGAGGATCACAAGAGGTCTCTTGGTAGTTTTCAGTGTATGCATTACCAGCCTCAGAGCTACAAGCCATGGAAGAACAAGAAGAGAGGACTGCAGGAAGGTAGATAGGAAGAGCTCAAGGATCGTCCATTCAAGCAGTCAGTATGAAAGTCCTTGTAGACAGCAGTCATATTTGCTCTGCATGCTAATCCCATCCAGGTTTTAATGTGCCCAAAGAGACTGACAACTAGGAGAATTAGACTTCAACCCAACTTAAAAGTGAGCCACAGAGAGAACACAAACACATGAGTCACAGCATCTTTGGGGGATTGCACAGAGCTGACCTGATTAGGGCTGAGGATGAAAGAGCAGCCCACAATAACACCCTCCACGCTGCAGAAAACCGCCTTCAGAGCACACAGGCATTCTCTTGCCACAGCTGGCATGTTCCCTCTTTTAAAAGACAAACTTGCTGTGGTATCAGACATACTGAATGAGGGCTGCCTCACTGGGCTACAGCCAAGGTCTCCATGCATATCAGCCAGCCTTGCTACCTTCCAGTCCTCACTGCCCAGCGCAGGGGTGAGGTATAAGTGGCTTTGCAAGGGCTTCATGCCCTTCTCTTCACATCGTGGAGAGAAGACTTGCAACCTGCTCTGCTCATGCCTTGCTGAGACCAGCAGTGAGTACATTCACACTGTATGGGGATAACTCCTGAATCTCTGATCCCTGACATCCAACAAAAGGTGTGCTCCTGAGATTTCTAGCTAGCTCACTCTTCTGATACTTGTTACCAGGTAGAAATGTATTTTATAATTGAAGGCAGGATTAACTTTTACAGATATTTGAACACCAGAATTTAATAGAGTATTATATTCCCTATTTCAGGCTACAGTTTAATTCTACAAATATGGAGTTATACTTAAAGAATCCACTTCAAAGGAGTTTGCTTTCCCAACAGGAGAGGATCTTTCAGTAAATCTTTATAGGAATAACAATGGGATTGGACAACAAGACCCCTAGAGAGTACTGTCTGATCCAGACTAGCACTATATTACAGATCAGATGTTCAGGCCACCTGACCAGGCAAATCATTAGTTCAAACCTTTCACAGACTTTATTTCCAAGTATGTTATGAAAATAAAATTACTGAAGCACGTAGAAAGGAGATGAGAGAAGATGTGAACACAGCCAAACACAAACTGAAGTGTGAAATAAACATTTTTTTTAGAAACTTCCACATGAATAGGATCCCTAGAGGAACAGGATTTCCTATCCCCCAACTGTATCCTCCAAGAGACCAAGAGCCAAACACCATTTTCAGAAGAGACCATAGAGCTTTGTGGCTGACAAGAATCACAACAGCAGGAGTTAAAAATGAAATATCATTATTACAATAAACAGGTCAGATTGGAGGGAGTATGAATCTGCCAACTTTTAGGGCATAAGCCAACTTCTAAATTGTTAAGAAAAAAAGAAAAACCTCTGCTGTCTATTTATCCCACAAATGCCTCTGCGAAGGTGTTTGCCAAAGCTATCTGGGGGCAGTTCAGTAAAGCTGAGCAGAACTGGCTGTTCAAATCACAGGTGGTTCCCAAGGTAGTTGTTAAAACCCCTATTAGACAGTGGAGCACCCCTCTAGTTGTGCCCATTCTCCTACTCATTTCCTCTTTTTCCCATTTTCCAGGCTCAGACCCAGAAAACTGCGGCCCTCCCTTCATTCCACACTTCACACCACAGTACAGTGACTAGCTGACGGTGTGGCTGAAACACCCTCAGAACCCAAAACATCTTTTGAGTCTTACATCCCAAGAGGATACAGGGCAGGAGGTGGCTGAGTACCACAGCTCTTGTGCTCCAGGGTGACTACAGTGGGAAAGCTACCAGAGCGGGGAAAACCAAACCCATCTCGTTTACTCCTGTACACCCTCCAATCCAAAGTGTCACACTCCAGCTAAGAGCACAACCTAAATAGTTAAAAAACAAACAAACAAAGCAAAACAAACCCCCAAACCAAAACCAAACCCAAACAATCCAGCAACTAAAAAACCCATAGATCTCTTTACCACATAAAAGCTGGGAACAGAGAGAAAGTTAGGCAGGATGCCAACTTCCTGCCACTTTGTAGACAAAGCATGTCACACCTTTAGCTTGGACATTCATAAATAGATTCAAACTGTTGATACTTCAGAGGCCAGTGAGCAGAAACAAGGAAATTTCTTTTTAAACTCTAATGACTGTATTCCACTGCAAGCTGCCATGTGGGCAGCAGACGAATAGTACTTTGTGAGACCACGTCTGGCCTCCCACCCAACACTTGTTTCTGCTGTAAGCAGCAGCATGTACTGAAAGAGTCATCTCCTTATATCTGTGTGGATATTGAGGCAAGCTATAAATGTAATACTTTCTTAAAGGAGCTAAAAAGTCAGTTAATCCTTTATTTTAAAATTGTCATGAAAATGCACCCTACAATCTAGCTTGAAGGCCATTGGCATCCAAGTCTGATGATACTGAGTGCTAGTGGAAAATATTTAACAGAGTCTTTTTTGTCTTGAACAAAAGCAAGCACAGCCTCTACTGAGGACAGAGGATTAGGAAAACACACTTATCAAAAGATGCTTCCCAACCCTTACTGGCCTCATACTCAAGTTGCTTCTTCAGTTTGTATTCTCTGTGACCAAGGAGAGTCAGGTATGGGAAGAAAAGCAAGCATTAACATTTCTCAAGCAATCCCCAAAAGATGTTTGGTATGAGATGGTTTCATTAAACCATCATCTCAGTTCCTAGGTAGTTCAAGTATTGCTCCTGCCTGCCACCTCCAGTGTTGGTAAGCCTGTCCTTGTGCACAGACACATCCAGCTGGCTTGGCACACAAGTGGTTTGCATCACCATGCATTGGCAGCCTGGCCTTAGGCAGCCCAAGCTCCACATAAGCCAGAACAGCTGCTGCCCAAAGGAGACAGTAGGGTCCTGTACATGAGACACAGGTTCAATTGCCTCTCCCCAGCAAGTTATTTCATTATTGAGTCCTGCCATTCTCTATCTGAGGAATGATCCTCTTCCTCTACACAAAGGGTTGTAAGAATAAAGAGAGACTGGTAGGAACTCCGATATTAGAAGAGCAGAAGTGTAAATCTCTCAGATGCATTTGCTGGAGCAGAAACAAATCTATAATGGCTCTGAGAACTTCACTTGGGTACCACAGCTTAGGCTTAACTGCAGAAATTGCCCTTTGTATATCTTTCAGAAGAAGGTTTTCTGTATTCAGTCAAGACTTCAGGGAAGAATTTGGGTTTAATTCAAAGAACACGCCTGCTTAAACTTAGCTTCTGGGTGGAGTAATCAGAGGTGGGTTCAGTTATTTTATTTCTCCCATAAATTATGCGAGTCTAATGTGTCAGTCTTAGAAATTCTTCCATCTGGAGATGGGACTTGTGCCAATTATGTCATAATTTTTCTTGCCTCAAGTGCCTCATATTTATTGTACAGGAATCAAAATCCTAAGCAGTTCAGGTGGTGAGTAGATTTCCTTGCGACAATGAAGCATATTTTATTTTAGCATTTTAGGCCAGCTTCCTGCCACTACATAACAAAAATACAATTAATCATACGTAAAATCCATATTTTGGAATAGAAATAGAAAAAAATGCTACAATGGCCCAATTTATCTAGGGAAATTTTATTCTATCACTGCTTGACAGCATAATTTTATAGAATAAAACACTTTGTACTGAGGGAATTTAACTTCTGTGTTAAAACATATTCTTACTGCAAAATAGTGTAGGAAAGGCTTGAATTTTAGAAAAGATTAATAGGATAGATAAGCTCATTCTAAAAGGACATGCCAAGACACTTTTTACAGATGGAATTGTACCAGGCATAATCTTATTTTAAATGAAAAATAAATAAATGTATGAATAGAATTCATGCAGGGCTGGGTTGGTTTGGGGTTTTTTGTGAATAGAAAAATACAGTTTTGTAAATTACAAAGAATTCTCAGAAATCTGCAGTGAAGGAAATCTTTAAAACATTGTACCATCCAAATATGCGTGGCAAGTGTGTGTAATAATTGAAAATACTTAAGACTTGATGGAGAGATTTTTACCCAGACATGTCATAGAGCTTTCTGAAGATGGGAAACATCATTTTGCAAGGGAGAAAGGCAGACAGACACCAGGGAAGTGGCCTTTCAAGTGATCTACATGGTCAAAAAGCGTAGGATAGAAAGGAGTTGTCCTCAGAGTCTGGTGTCGTACACTGAAGTTATACAGCTTACAGTGAATACAAATGATTGAGTGTGTGGAATTTTTCTTGCTTCAGAACACTGATAGATTGCAATACAGCGACTCTTACCGTAGCTTCCAACTGAGACTGCCTTTTCTGGGATTTGAAGCTGCTTCATTTTGCCAGAGGAAGACTTCTTATTCACAGGGGAAAAAAAAAATACACTCTCACGTTAAGGCCAGTTGATATTTGCACTTAATTTTGAGGCTGATTTTGAACATACCGCCTTTCTCGGCACTGACTATTAAGTAGGTCATCCTCATCCACAGGTAATTTTTAGGTGTCCTCCTGAAACATGACGAAGTTTTTCAGTGCAGCAGAGACAAAAAAGTAAAGCTGGAAATGTTACTGGAATATTCAAGAAAGGAACTTGACTATTGTCAAGTTAATAGTAAACTTTAGGTATAATATACTTGTAGTTGCCAACATGACAAAGCATTTCTACCTACATGTGCACTAGAAGAACAAAACTCTATAAAGAACATAAACAAAAAATCCTTGGCTACTTCACATGGAGAATGTCCTTAAATCTTGTATTGGACAGAAAATTTAACAGAATGTTGTTACAGGCCCCTACAGTCCAGTCATCTCTTGATTCTGCTCATACTCTCCTGTACAGGGTCCTGGACACTCTACAACACTTCTACAGTCAGAAGTGAACTTTCTAAACCTTATTCCTGCCTTTTCATTCCCATGCAATACTCTAGTAAAACCATTACAAGAAATAAAGAGTTTTCTCATACAGACAATGGAAGTTGATCCCTTACGAAGATAGAGTAAGCCCTGTGGTGAATGGTGTGGAGAAAGCATCAGGAGTGAAACAGCCTCAGGTGTCATTAGACACTTCAGTGTCATCACTTACACTATTTCATATCCAAATTCAACCTTCTGGTGGGAACCAGGATGAAATTATGTTGCCCGAGTTATGCTTTAATCAGTTTGATTGAGGTGAATTTAGAAATGCTCTGTGAACTGAAACCAAGCTGAACAGCACAATGCTTTGCTGCCAACACAGGCTTCTCAGGTAGCTCCAAATGATCTGGTATCACAAGTGTAAATCAAAGTTTAATAGTAAATGAGAAAAAAAATCAAAATGCAATAGAACAGTCTTTTTGAATGAGAGCACATGCGTAATAGAGTTGTAAAACTGAAAGGCATTATATAAAGACTTTGATTTAAAAATACGCCATTAGTTTTCACTTTCTTCAGCTGGTCAACCAGGTTGTTGAGTAGAATGTATGTCAGTTGAGCTCCTGGTCCCTGGCATTTCTGGGTTACCAAATAAAATCAAGAAGAGGCAGTTGGAAGAGAGTTACTCAGTATCATTTCTAAAAGGATTTCCATCTAGCAGTGGAACATGTGAACTTGAGGTTAAATGAAGGGTTTAAGTTCAGAAAAAGCTCCAAAACCACAAAGCGATTATTTACTTTGTTTGGCTGAAAAAAAAAAGGCAGATAAAATCTGATGGCTTACAAAATTCTTTTCCAGGTACCAAAGCAGTTATGTGAGCAGTTGGTGTTGGACTTGTACCCTTCACGTTAGCAAACCGTCTTCTGTCATCTTCTGACTATATTGAAGAACCTGGCTCTAGCCAATGCGCCTAAGAACAATTATATTGCTTGCACTGTACCTAAAATCAATATCCAAACATTATAATTATCACCTGCCATGTACTACATGACTCTTCCTATTTTGTCATAAAAGGGGAGGAAGACAAGAAGTCAAAAGGAGGCTTGTTTGTAAAGGAACAGGAAAAAAGTATTTTTTATAGCCTAGGATGTATATGAAACCCAGTAACTTTAATATCTTATACTCCTAATATGCCACGGTTAATAAGCGAATGAGAAGGCAGATTGGCTTTTTGTGTTTATCTATTTCCTCTTACATTTGGATTGTGAGATAAAGCTCTATGTCAGGCCAAAGCTATTGCACCCATCACAACATGTCAGCAACTGTGAGTCAGAACACATTACACTCAGGAAGAAAAAGATGCAAAGATAAGATATTAGGACTGAAATCAATACAAGTTTCTCTTTTACATATCCCAGCAGTCTCATTAACTTCAAAGTAGCTGATATGAATGTAATTAAAGAGCAGAACAAACAGCAAAAGGGGAAAAGAAACCACAGGGCCCTGTTTCAAGATCCTCACTAAAATGGCATAGCACAAGGCTGTAGCATAAATCACAGGATACACTCTGTCAAGCCTAACAGAAATTTTTTTCAACAAATAATAGTGACATTTTAAACAATGCAAATTGTATAAATGCGGGCATCGGCAGTTTAAACACAAATAAGCACCGCCACTAGGGAATAACTCTACACAACAACAAACAAGTTCTTGGTGCTCTAATGTGCTAAACCCAAATCACAGCTGGCTGCTAAACCTATATGCTACCCACACAAGATAATCCTATGAAAAAGGAGAACCAGGTGCACCCTGACAGAGCTGGATAGTGGAGACTTTCCAAGTCAACTTTGCATGGTCACAACCAGAAGGCACCACTGTGCAGCACTGACACGCACACCATTGTTGGGCTGCTGCCCGGTTCACAGGCTAACGTGCAAAATTAAATGAGAATGCTTCTGTGTGCCATGGGTCATCCAAGCCATTCTTAGAGAAGACAGATGTCCATGGGACAAAATTCTTACCTCGAGGGCAGTAAATGGCAGCAATTGCAAAGAGAAGGCTGGGTGGGTGGTGGGTGCTTTCCACTTGCAGAGGGCAATGGGCTTGGCTGGGCAGCATGAGAGAGCCCCTGCTGCTACACCCCCAACATCCCAGCCTCTACAGAAACAGGACAGCTGAGTCCCCACGCATCAGGAAGGTGGCAGTGGCACACTGATAACAGGCAAAGTGCAGCTACAGGGAAAAGGTGCAGAAAACTTCAGGGGAAAAATTTCTTCCAGTGTTCTTCCTAAGCTCTAAATTCCTAAATCCTCCCCCTCCTGTTCACCCCACAAATGTGAATCAAGGGATCAGCAGATCAATGGGATAATTGCATGGAATGTCTTTAATGGAGCATCAGCCCCTGTTTCTTATATACATTAGTGAATGCTCCTACGAAGTGCTAAATTAAAATTTACGGTAGTGCTAATTGAAGTCACGTTTGTGTGTGTGCTGCGTGCTGTTAGGCAGGAGGAGATCTCTTTTGCTGGAGATTAAAACTTCAGTAATGTCTTTTTGTGCTTAAACCAGTTTAATGCAAAAGCAAAACAATTTTAGGAGGCTGTTAATGGATTAGATGGCTAGTGTTGCTGTCTAGCTGTGTTCCAGTTTCTCCTCTGCTGGCTCTGTGCTGTCTGTTGTCATCTCCTAATTATCTGTTCCTTTTTCAGTTGGCAGCTTTAATATGTTGGGGGTATTAATCAAACACAAATTAATTTGTGTTTTTCAGGAATTGCTTAAAGAGTAGGAGTTTTATTTGGAGCTTGATATGGCAATAAAATTTTTACCAGATGCAAAAGAGAAATGTTTTTTTTGGCTGACTTGTACTGCCATGAAACTACTCACATTGATCATCAAGAGCAGAGAAAACTCTGATGTTTCAAAATAAAACAAGAATTTCTGAAGTGCTTGGCAGATGATTTGTTTCCATATGGCCTATCATCATTAGCTCCCCCCTACAGTAGTTTCTGAGGGCAGAAAGCTATGGCATTTGCAGAAAACTTGGAGAGTGTGTCTGCTCAGGTCTTAACTGGCACTTGAACTGTTGCTGATGGCAAGTAAGTTCAGGGATATAAGGAAAGAAATCTAGCATTTAAATCCCAGTATTTTCATTCACGCAGCCAATGAATTAATAAGTAAGACCAAATTTTTGTAGTGCTAAATACATTTTATATATTTCAAATCCTGCTAGGTGCTGCAAATTCATGAGTCCCTTTAGAGCATGGAGCATTGAATGCCTTGCAGCCGTTCTTCCTAATTTGTGCACTGTTTAGCCACCATCCACAAAAATATACAATGAAAAATGATTACTGATAGAATTCTAAGGAGAAAATAAGTAATGCATGTATGTCCTAATAGATACTGAGAAAACATGGGGTTTGCAGAATCCAGTGCTCCAGATGCACTACCTTCCAACAGGCTCTGTGTTTACAAGAAGCAGGCTGCCCTGGAGAGTTTATTCCAACAGTCCAGTGTCACCTTTTAAACATGAAAAATCCCCTGTATTCTCTCTTGAAAACCATCTCTTGGGAAAAAGGAGTAAAAAGAGGGAGATGAAGACAAAATAAACACAAAAAGAGTTAATGTGAAACTAATCAAACCCCATTTTCTTCCCCTGCACCAGAAATTTTTTTTATTTCAGTGCTGAATTCATTTTCAAAGACATGCCGATCCTTTTGAGGGGAATTCCACATCTTACAGCTGTGCAATCTGCCCTGCAGTGTACGCCTCACTCGCCCACCTGCTCACTGCAAAACACCCTGAACTTCCCAGAGCTGAGGCTGAGCCAGGAGAGCTGTGCTTCAGACGTGTCACTGGCCTCCAACAAAGACTATATGTTACTGAATGCTGCCGCGCTGTATTTTAAAATAAAAGTGGTAAAATTCAAAACTGCATAAGGCTAGCAGAGGTCTTGTTACCTTGCAGTGTTATGTTGTATTATGTATGGTCGTCTGTTAATAATGCATGGTTTTATACAGCAGTTAAAAAGCAATTTCATTAAACAGTTTCATTTTAAGAATAATTTGTTAAGAATGCAGCTTCTGAAAAAAGGCTAAGTTCTTGTTCCACATTCAAAATCTATCCCACATTCTGAGAATAAAGGAACAGTCATAATTTAAACACATATGACAATTCATGCTTTGAAACATCATGTTAGTCTAGCCTTAACTACCTCCCATTTGATATTTTATTTTTGCCTGCTTTTTTATTCTTCTTTATTCATGTTGACTCAAAAGTATATACTAAAATTTTAATTTTATCTCTTGCTGTACATTTTGGTGCCAACAACGAGTTGAATTCTACCTGTTTAAAAGCTCATTTACTAGGGCAAAGTGATGTCACTTTCTTCTCATAAGGGCTAACCTTGTTTTATTATCATGGAAGATTAAAAGACATGACCTTTGGCATTGAAAAATATTGTGGCAACTCCTACGACTTCTGACTCGAATACTATAAAGTACGCTCGCTTTGTAGCAAGCAGAGCACTAAAACGTGTACTATGTCTGGCAGAGATATTTATTTTCAGCTTTCATCTCACGCATGCATTAACAACTGAATTGACTGTGTTGTTGGTAGAACAATGGGTCAAGCCCAGACCTGGTGGAACCTATCTGATGGGCAGGTGCATCAGTGGGAAAGCACCCATTCATTTTAACAAAAACACAGAGCTGAAGTCACAGGCACGCTATCCCCTCTGCCTTGTTAGTGGAATGAAACCATTCCCTCTGTGACAAGTACTAGTGCACAGCCAGCTCCAGGAGGACAAGCATTGTCACGGAGAAGGAAAACACGTTCAGCAGCCTGCCGAAAGAGGGGAGCAAGATTGCTGACGTACAGTGCAATCACCCACAGGTGCAGACAAAAAAACATGGCAAGTAGAAAGAAATACAAGGTCTCCCTCAGCATGAAAAAGGCTGATCTGCCTTTTTCTTTTTTTTTTTTAGTGTGTGTGCTGGTGTTTTGTTTTGTTTTTAACAGAAATCACAGTCATTCCCAGGTCCAGCCAACCTCTACAACGAGAGCAAGCAGCATGGTCACCCTACATAGTTTTGTTGGGAATGCTGTCATATTTGATGTCTCCTTCCCACTCCTTCTCCTTAGAGCTCCTTATTTGTGACACATACTCTTCTTCACTCTGGAACAACTACAACAACTTTCTAACCCATGTGGCCACAGAAGTGACCTCAAAAACATTTCCTGGGGTGACAGTAGTGACCTGACAGCAGCGAGGGTCCCACTGTGGATGCTCACACCACAGCCCTCCAGATGAGAGAGTCTCCCACTGAATATCCTGTTAAAATTTTGGGAAACAATGTAGTCAGATAAAATGAAAGATGAAAGCAGAATGCCAGTAGAACAGTTCACCAGGCAATGCATTCTGATAGCTGCCAGCTGCACACCAGGGCATGCCCACATCTAATATCAGCCACTATTACCAGGGAGTGCTGAGTAATCCACACCAGGGATCACAGAATTCAAAGCAAGCCCAACCATTCTACTGCAAACATATGAAGAAGTACAGCTGATTTTTCTGCAGGACAGTTGGTTTACTTAGAAGTATCTTTAAATACTTTGTAAGTAATTTTTTTTTTTTTTTTAATCAACCTTTTCACCTCTTCCTCCCCCATTTGGACAGAAGACAAACAAGATAATAAGGCAGGGTTAAAGGAGAAAAGACTCTTTGAATTTCTGATCCAGACTGCATTTTCAAGGCCAGGGTACTAGGAAAAGCATTTGTTTGCATATCAGCTCTGAAGGTGCAATAGACTGGAGCACAGAAAACACGGTTCTGCCTTATGTTCATGACTCCTTTCCAACACATTTTTACAGTTTCCTAAAAGACAGTGTACAATCTCTGATTCTACATGCAGACTGCTGAAGAAGTCAGCATGACTGAGCATTAGAAAATGTGGTTTAAAACACACATTTCGATTCATTTTAGAAGCGATGACTTTTAAAGAGAGAGATTATGAAAAGTTTCTTCATAAAATGAGATTTCAATTTTCTCTCAGATGATTCTAAATTCTTTAGTTTTACATCTCTATCATGTACATCATGTTAACTGCACTCAAAACCCTCTTCACATTTCTTTGAAATTCTGGTTCCCACACGTCTAGGTTAATATTTTGTGATCTCCCAAAAAAAAAACTTAACGTGTACTTGCTAAACATCTCTCTTAAATACAGTTCCTTTGGACTACAAAATCGTTCCAGAGTAACGTAGGGTAGGATTTTTCAGGTCACTATTTTTCTTCTTTTCTAAATTCCAGGATCTCACAACGGCCTACCAACAACAGGCACCAGCAATAATCTTTCCTTGTGGCTGAGGATCCAGTGGGAAATGCTGGCCACAGAGAGACACTTACAGGATGCACCTGGACCACATTCCATGGCTCATTAAAACCCTATCATAGTTCAATACTTTGGAGTGGTAAGGCACAAAATACTCACAAATATCAAACTACGTGAATTCATTAAATATTTACAGGACTTTTTAAGACAGTAGAAAATTTAGAAAATGTCCTCTTATTTTACATCCTTTCAGTCAAGATAAATTAGCTCAGCTGACTAAGCATTCTCATAAAATTGGAATGGGTCCCCTTACACAGGCAACAATACTCCCCTTAGTTTTGCTTCCAAAGCAATGGTGCCAATTTATTATTTTTTTTAATGAATTGCATACTCCGTAGCAGTTTCTCAATTAAGAATACATGTTCCCATGCATATTTACCCTCTCAGAAATACACACATTTTCATTGTATATGACAAACATGATTTGCTTCAGTTTCCAGCAGTTAAATCCCTTATTTCCAAACTTTGTACTGCATTAGGTCTTGGCAGACACTGACAAAGGTAATTCATATTATTTGCCTTTTGGTAAATTATAAAGTGAGTTTCAGAATTCCTACACACCCTATAGGAGTTCTTCTCCTCGAGCAATCTCATCTTTTCCCTGAATTGTCTCCAACTTATCATCAGTTTCTTTGAATTGCTGATGGCAGAATGTGACACTGCAGAGAATTCCCAATTAGATTTGCTGTGACATTCTCTGTTTACATTTTACCTTTCCTTGCTCATATCTCCAACTACATCTTAGAGAATGTCATGAAGTCAGTGCTACACTGCTCTCTGACTAGAAAGTTTCCACCACGCTCTAAACTTGTCACTTCTCAGGCAGTCTCCCATTCTGCTATCAGAGCTTTAATATTTTTACCTTCGTGATCCATCCTATCCTGACTGTATAAATATTCAAAAAATTACATTTCCTTTACCTTATCGATTCATGCAGAAAGGTCTATGTCACTGGCCTTTTCATAATTCTTTGTTTTTCCCCAGTCCTGTGTCACTTGCAATGGTAATCAGTGAGGATCTGCTGTGCTCCTTTGAGTCATTGCTAATTATCTAATCTAGTGTGGGGCAGAAAGGAAACAGAGTCAGCAACTGAATTTTAACACACACACACAAAAATTAAAATGTTGCAGAAGATGTCATGTAAATACAAGTACACATGCTGAATATTCATTATTGTACCTTGGTAGAACAGTAGCACTGATAGGAGAAATGTGAAAATGAAGGTCTGGAGTTCTAATTTATAGCCTTTTTATTAACAACTCACACTTTTTTTCCTGGTCCTCTTTGTACAAGAAGATATTTTACATGCAAACTAAATTAATTAGACATGTAAAAGACATTTCACGCCGGCCAACCCAACTGCCTTGGGCAGTATTCCACCAGATTTCCAGACAATTAACAGCTGTAACATCTGGAAATCTCAGACAAACAGCCACCAACCATGCAAAAACCGACCCTATGTCACACAAGCCTTTGCTGCATCCCAGGAGTTCAGAGGCACAGACATCACAGGAGGCAGGCGTGCACAGGATACACTGGAGGAGCTGCACAAGCGTGGATCATCTACATGTGCATGTCTGCACATATAGAGATGTCAGATTTGCCGTTCTGAGGAGGACTGGAAATTATGATATGGTGACCATTTCATTGCTGAGCTTTCCATCAGCTCAGCATCGAAACATTATTCAGCTCTGTATCTTCCTATCCTATAGGATAGGAAGCAATGCACTGGCAACACTCACCACAGGAGCAGAAGTACTGACCCTTTTGTTTTGGTGTCAAAGATCAAGTCTAAGGGACTCAAAATCAAAATCTGCATTTGTTCCTGCCCTTTCTTCCATGGGCCTGGAGGCCTTGTATCCTCAAAGACATCAGGAACCAAGGCCTTATATCCTCAAAGACATGAGGAACCAAGTAAATATAGTTTGTATCCAGCTACCTTAACCATTGAAAGGGTAAGTCTGAGTGATGATACAAAAATCCCATTTTCTAAGGTATTTCCAGAATCCTGGCAGAAGTTTTTGAATCCTGTTGGCCCAGAGCTGGGACCCCAAAAATTCCTGTGCACATCACCTCACCTAAGCCCTGCACACCTAAAATGTTGTTGCATGATGGTGCCTTTCTCAGTCAATAATAAGTGAATAATAAGAGTCTCCACAGCACAGAGCCTAAAGAGCTGGCTACTGACTTTCATGCTACAGCACTGCCTGACCCCTGTGCCTTTGTCTCCAGATTGTTCCTGATACCGTATCACGGCACAAGAACAATGTCCAAGTCCTCAGCAACTTGCTTCCTCAGAAGGAACAGCATTCCTACAACTGATGAATTGGCCAAAAAAAAAGGCCAAAAGTCACATCTCTGACTCAAAAGGCTTTCTACTTCAAGGCTTGTTCCACAATTCAGTTTAGCTGACAAATGCAGAGATGAGGATTTCTCAATTGTGCAGTTTCCAGTAAGGGATGACCCACCCATATTTTTAGGAGAACTGGGAACAGAAAAGAAAACCCCTCGAAAAGTATAGCTCTGGGAAAAGTTACCACTTGCCTACAAGAAGAGAGTCAGCACCACAGAGGATCAGTTCCCAACATTCCCAGAGTCAGTGTGCAGGGCCTGAGCATGGCTGGCGACATACAGAAAAGGTAAAGCTCCTTTGTCCTTACAGCCCCATGGGAAAAAAGTATACCCGAAATAGCACATAATTAAATGGGGAGAAAGGAGAGTCTTTGATGCCAAAGTTGTGGTGCATTTACACCACAGAACGCGAAGCAGTTGAACGGTGTCAGAGAAGACACAAAGGCTGCATGAGATGCTGTAAAAGTAAAGAGAAAACCTTACAGGCACATGCAGAGTTCTGTCCATATCCAGACCCAAACATCCACCACTCTGTTTATCCAATTACCATTTCATTTAGCTGAGCAGTGCTTAACTGAAATTCTTCAAGGTTAGGGCCTCAGGAAGAGTCGCTTTTCTCTGTCGATTCTTTGATTGACTTTACCTCCATCTCTCCAAATACCCTGGATGCCCCCAAACCATTTGGGATAAGCAAACTTGTGCTGAATTTTCTGTCTGTCTCATTCATTCACTACTTAAGCAGGGAAAAAAAACCCCAACCTTTGCTTGTTCAGCTAGCTTAATATTGAGGGTAGGCAGTGATGTCCTTCTTCCATGAATATGCTAAAATTAATCCAATTTGCATGGGAACATATAAGCAGCAAATATTTATTCATGATTGGGAGGGAGCTGATCCAAGTATGTATACTGAAGGTAGACATTAAAAAAAAAAAAGGCATAAACATTGATCACCATAGCTTTCCTACAATTAGCTACCAGGTATAATTAATCTATGCTTGCAGTCATATTAAATCACTAACAAGCATAACATGTTTGAAATAAAGAAATAATTCAAGTAATATGCAATTAGGGAGATCCAGTTATTTCAGTCCGGGCAAAGTGACCCGCACTCTATAGCCTGATAGTTAATGAAGCTGACTTTAAAAGAATTCCTTTTTCTCCCCATGAACATTATCTTTGTCTTTCCCTAAACTTCATACCAAGGCTGCAAAATTTAATTAAATATGTTACACAGTCTGGAGGAGTAAAAAGTAAGAGATATGTCAGCAACAGAAATGGCAGCCTTCTTGTAAGCAGTTTGCCAACAAAGGGAGTCATAGGCAGGGTTATTGTTAAACTGAAGCAGAGGGAGATAAAAACCACATAAGCTTGTATTTTTACATACTTCATTTGAGTATTGTGAAAGGTTGTGTTCCTTAGCTGAAACCATTCCATTGCAGGGGAAGGTAGAATTGCCAGACTGTATTTTCTACTAGAAGACAGATGGATCTTTACTTCTAAAAGAGATCTCTGGTTTGTTATTTCGGTTTTTTTTAAAAAGACTCCTGGCCATGGGCTTAAGACTGTGTTTGATCAAAAACATCTCAGGAGGATCAGTCAAAGTCAGCATCTCACTGTCTTGATGCTTTTCTGCTCAAGGCTTGTAGAAAGAGAAGTGCCATGAACAGGGAGCACAGGAGCATTGCTGTGAACGCCTGTGCCACTTCCACAGCAACTCTGAGCACTTCTGCACAGACGATTCAAAAGCGTTTTAGCAGTGACTGAGGACCTGGACAAACTCATGCATCATTAAGTAGCCCTTCTTTAGTTGGTTGGTGATTCTCTGCTGGAGATTTAGAGCCTTGCCATCAGAGCTGTGAGAGTGGACTGTATGATTCGGTTTTTTTTGCAGCTCAGGCAAAGATCTTTGATCTTTGGACAGGAAAGTTGGCCTGAGCTAAGATCAGAAATGTGTCACCAAAGTAGACGGAGAAGCATTTATCTGATCTGATAGGGCCTCATTTCCACTGACCACAACATCAGATTTAGGCAGCACGCAAATCATGGTGCATGAGTAGGAACAATGATAAAAAATGAGATCTTAAGAAAAAAAAGAAAAATAATCTCAGTAGCATCTGTGCTCATCTGGTACCCTGTTACCAATATTTTTAAGAACCTAACTAGTTTCTGCATCTATCACCTTGTGGACAAAATACACAGCATTATTCATTCTGTCTGTGCAAGGGTAGAAGGAGGACAGGATGAGAGGATTTCAGCGTGGCTGCACTACTGAGTCAGCAAATGACTAAGACATTTGTAATTTGGTTCTGAGAAAGAAGAAAATTTTTTTTAAAAAAGAGAACTCCCGGAATAGGTGCAGTTAAAAACCACAAATACTTTTCTTACTATTTCTGCCGTGTTTTAGCAGAGCAGAACCTTATACGTAGTTTGTAAATAAGTGAGATTCATGTAATGGAGAGGGGATGCCTTTTGCCATCTCAGAAAAAAACTGCTTCAGAACCAAGCAAGGCAGAGATGGCTGCATAAACACATGTGGAAGGCAGGCAAAACCAGACTCTACTCGAGCACCTCTGCTCCCTGCTATACATCCGAGTCCTGAAATGAGCAGTTGTGTTCCATTTTTCAAACCTATTCAAGTGATTCTGAGCAGAGACTGGCGGAACAAGCACAAAATAAAACCTTCTTCCTACTGCCTACAGGAGCAATGTTTTAAGGAGCGACGGTAGAAGATTTTCTCAGGCTCTGCCAGGACTTTCTCTCTAGCTGCCAGCCAGGGATTTACCCTAGTCCTTACGGAAGCTTCACTCTTTCCATTAGTCTACATCAGCCCCATTTCATCTGCTTCACCAGTAGCCTTTTACTCCTCCTTTTGAGGCTTTCTCCCGTGCATACAACCTCTTCCTAGCCAAATCCACCAACAAAAATACCTTTATTAGATCACATTAATTCAATAGAGATCTAAGCAAAGTTATCTGTCAAAACTTGATTTATTTGTTAAAGAACAGGCATTCATATGCTCCATTAGGTTGCAGTAGGTTATGCTCTATTCTACTGCTCACACTGGGTCTAGTTTTTTTTCACTTGGGTTGCAAATACTATTGAACTGCCTTTCCTAAGCATCAGTTCAGCAGGCAGGAATGGTAAAAAAACCCACAAAAACCAACCAAAAAAGTAGACCATTGGGATTTTCTGTAGTTCCTAGCAGAGAAGACCATCATGTCATCATGTGTAAATTGAAGGTTTTCTCACACTTTATGTTCCCCGTGGTTGTGCTGTCCCCTCAGTGCAAAAACAATAGGTTTCACAGCTCAGGCAAAGGTAACAGTGATAAGCCCAAGTGAGGAATCAGGGGGATGTTTACCTTGGTGTCAGTGGGAAGGAAGCTGGATCTTCAGAGCCTCTATAACATTTTTCTGAAGTTGCTTGCCTTTGACACAAAGCATGAACATAGCAGGTACTAGCCACTAGTCAAACATCACAAATTTACTGTGTCTCTGAAAGCCTTTAGTGGGCATTTCCCCAGCTGTCCCCAAAGCCACAGATGCACTCAGCCTGAGCACACAAGCAGCCTGCAGGAGAAAGTCAGGAGGTCTTGACACCCCACCTGACCTGTGATTTCTCCTGTGAGTCGAGTGAGAAGTCATTGAGCAGCAGTGAGGCTCAGCTTTTGTTTTCTTTAACAAGACTGAACAAAATAAACTGTGTTGAGAGACAAGTTCAATAAATGCATTACAGAGGTTTTGGGCACTTGCTTGGTTACACAGTTGCCCTCAGTGGGCATTTTGCCAGAGCTCCTGCTTTTACATAAATGGGCATTTAAGACCTTCAGGTAAGAGAGAGGGCCCACAGGAGGAAGCCATAAGGTCATTTACAAGGTAATGGTCACTTTTCTTCCTGTTTTCAAAAGAATGTAATTATATAGTTTCATCTTGTTAATACTAGCTTTGGAATAAATATCTAATGCTAGTCTTGTGCTGCGTGGTACTGTTCTCAAACCTTCATTGTATTTTATACACACACATAGGGACATGATTTTGCTGCCAAATCATCTCCAGGATTCCCACTAGAGAAAAAGCATTACAGCCAACATTGTATGCAATTGACAGAACAGCTGAGCAGGCTGAGGCTTGTCAGCCTGGAGGAGGGACAACCAGGTAACATATGACAGAGGTCAACAAACTAAAGAGTGTCTCTGAAAAAAAATGGATAAAAATTGACTGTATGCTGTGTCTTCCAGCTCAAAAACTCAGCGACGCAACATGAAACGTGCAAGAACAAGGCTCAGGAAAAATAAAAGACAACAGTTCTGTCTGTTACTGAACCCCTTGCAAAAGGATAATATGGATGGAAGAAGTTTGCACAGGCTGACAGGGAACCTGTACCAGAAACTCAAAGAAACCAATATTTTAGGGCTATCAAACAGTAAAAAAACCACACATCAGGTTTATGAAACATTGGGAATTGGGAGAGTACTTGGAGGAAGTATATTTCTTTCCTTAACTTTTATTCTTCCCTGTGCACCTTCTTGTAACCACCTGGATAGAGAGCTCAATGAACCCTTAGACAGAGGAAGAAATGTTCTTAAACCCTTGAATTTTCTGTATTTCACAGATAACCTATTTTGGGTTCATGTAGTGCCCTAACATCTAGTTACAAGGCAATCAGTAGATGAGCAGAAATTCTAAGTCAGAGCTCTAGAGCCAAGAAGTAATATTTTAACCACACCAGAACCTTCCTCTGTGATAGAGAGCAAACTGCTATTCCAAGTCCTTTTCTGGAGGAAAAAGTATCCTGAGATGTGGCTTACAGATCCAACAGTTCGCAGATTTACAGTACATTAACTGTGGTCATGGGAAAACGTTGTTTTTTTCTTCTATAAAGAGGGTCTTGTGTAATATGTAAATGCCACAAGGGATTAGCACAAGAAATTATTTTTGCAGCGTGTGAAAGTGTGCTGTGCCAATTCTCAGAAGGTCCAGCTCCAGCCAAGCCTCATGACAGACCCAGAGGCAAGTGCACAGCCCTCAATACCACTGCCCATTAGACATGGGCAGAACCAGCTGAGAAGTCAGAAACACAGGCAACAATAGTGATTTACAGTAGTTTCATTGCCCAACCTATCTGAACTAGCCCCGACAGAAAGCAGTTCAAGCAGAAAATCCCCTTTCTTTTTTTTTGTAACATAATATTTTGCAGATATCCCATCCTTACAGGAAAGTCCTATGAAGTAAAAATCAAAAGAAAGCTCATGAACTTCAAAAAAAATGGACTCAATGTTTTCCTGATCATGTTACATAAGCTTCTATATAAAGACAGACTATGTGAAATTGTGTAGGCTTTCTAAGACTGAGTGTAATGAGATAATTTTACTGTGTTTGTCAAAATAAAAACCAATATTTTTTTTAAAGTATAGGCTTACATGTGGAAAAAATTATCTTAATGTCTTTTGACAAGTTAGTTCTGTATCCATCTAAAGATGGAAGAACTATCTATAACATGGTCATGTAAGGATCATGAGGTCTTTGCAAATACATTTTTGAGCTTGGTATGTGTTCTGCACTCTATGTAGGAAAGTAATATAAAGGGACTAGAAGATGCATACAGGTTGGGAATGAGATTATTATTATCTATGCACAAATATTCCAGGTTAAACTAAGTATATTTTCAAGGTTTGGATTCTTTCTTGTCAAAATATGGGAAGAGGTGGCTTAGAATAGACTGAGAAATTATAAGGATCACCCTTTTTTATTTGCTAGAACAAAGCATTTTAAAGACTGGCTTATCCGAGTCCCATTAATTCTCAAAACAATGATGTAGCAGTTCTCCAAATTTAATCACCTATCTGTTCATATTAATAAATTGGATATTTGGGTTGTAAAATGGTGTCCTACAGATCAGACATATCTCAAATGAAAAAAGTCCTAACCAGAATAGTGAACTTTTTTGCACATCTGAAGTTACCAATTCATGCTTAAGGCTCCAAATAATTATGAAAGAGACTGGAAAGTCCAGCAGACCACAAATGGCATGAAAGAAGCTTGCAGGATTAGGCATGGTTTAAGTAATATTGTTGAAAACATACAGTAGAGTTTAAATACAAAGCAAACTGTAATGTGCATAAAAACTTGAACAGGAAGCAGACTAAAAAACAACTACAAGCGAGGAGGGAAATGAACAAGTCTATTTGATCTTTCCAGCTGACTTAAATACGAACACTAAAAGAAAATATAAAATAGTGACAACTAATTTGTGATGTAAAATTATTCCTGGTTTAATTAAATTAAAATAAATGAATGTAATTAATTATCTAGGTTGGGAGATGTGTCTAGCCAGACAGAATTCCTCTCTCAGACCCATTCGGGGGAAGCAGGTGGATCAGAATGACCTAAATTTCATTCAGTGTTGGAAATTGAGGGTTAGATTTTCGAAGCTTTCCAAAAGGTTTCAACTATATACCACATTCCTGGCTTCATGACTACACCCTCTGGAACATTGCAGTCACTTTTCTTATATCCTCACTATTATTTCCTACTGCAACACAACAGGCAAGTACAACAATGAAATTTTATTTGGATTATCTCCTTCTCTTGTAAACATAAAATACTTTTTACAGAGTAAGAAATTACAGAAACTACTCTTCTGTTACTGCCCACCATATCATTCTGATTCTATCCTCAGCATCCTTTTGAAAGTTCATGAAATGGGAGCAGGACAGCTTTCATTTCTCCTGCGTATATTCCCTACTCTGTATTAAAAATTCTGTTACCACACTGCTGTTCTGGTTATGGAAGAATAGCATTTCTGATCTATTAAACAAAGACAGCAGGCTTTCCAAGATTTTTTTTTTACATAATCTCCTGGCCTGCCAAGTGGCCCAGCACATGGTGTATACAGATGCACTAAAAGGCAGACAACTTTCATACCATAAATTCCTTTGCTACTCTTCTGCTGGTGAATGACAACAAAACTTTCTGCTCATTTCAGTGGCAATTATTCCAGCCTTATCAAAGATTGCCAGTCTAGTTATCCAGGCATAACAGTAGTTTGCATTTTAGAATAACTTTTTCTGACCCTCTTTTCCATTTTACTTCTGTACTCCCCCCCCNCCTGCTTTTTTTTTTTTTTTTTTTTTTAAGAAGCAATTTGCTTTCTACCATTTGCTTTCTCAGCAGGGCTGTTATCAGCACTAGTCACTAACAGAGGACAGCTGGTAAGGGAGAGGAAAAAAGTCAGATCTTTAAGAAAAAAACCATGGATTTAAACATATGAGCCTGCACTGTAAATTGTTTTGTTATGCAATTTGTATCGAACTCACTCCATAAGTCAGGAGCATATCCTGCAGCACGTAAAGTTCATAGAAACAGTGAAGTTAGACCAAAAAGCACACGTTTGAACAGATAATGCAAACTAGGAGACCATTTGTTGCAGAGCAGCCTTTGTAATTCTGAGAACTGGTCCCACATTCTGAAGCAGATAAAGTTGTTTGTAGAAAAAAAAGAGGAGACTCACAGCTGGAGGAAACACAGGTGTCAAAGTCTGTTGTTACTGCTTTTCTTGTGGCTCCAAACAGGCAGCCATACTTGATATGCAAGAAAGACCAAAAAAACCAGATAATTGAGCAAGTTCAGCCCAGGACTAAACGTGTGCAGCAGCCAGGTGGGTCATATTTTCCTCTAGTTATCTTTTCCATAATTAAGTCCTTTCTGGTGAAGACAACCAGATAGCTCAATTCAAGGCGAAGACCTGGACTGCTGGTTTCAACCCATCTTGAGCAGCAGCTTCACAACTGACTTTAGAAGGAGTTGTACTTACACCAGAGCTGAATTTGGCTCCCTTCAAATAAACATTTTTTACCCCTTCTGCTGGTTAAGCTTCCTGGATATTACCCTGTTGGTTTCCTCTAACCTATTCAGCAGCAAAGTTTCAACCTGAAGTCAGTAGTCTAAATGGGAGCTGGAGCTTGCTGAAATCACTGCCTAAAACTCAGCTTGTCCCCCTTATAAACCATTCAATACCACTACTGATTTTTCTCTTTGGTTCAAACCTGAACTGACTAGCAGACCTTGACAGCTGCCTCTGCTCTTCCCGATGGTTTTAGAGGAGAAAGTGGCAGGGAATCAGACTCTGCACTGGCATTCCAACGGTTTAATTGAAGATGAACACTTTGTTCAACTCTTGCCCCTCTCCCTGGGGTGGCCAGCATTGCTTCAAACGCCTGCTGACTTAAACGGAGACAGCTGCAGGACACAGACTCATGTATCACAAGCTGCGTGCAACAGGAGATAGCTGAAGGGCAGAACTTCAAAGCTGTCTGCTGCAACCACCCGGACTGCACAGGGCTGCTGCCACTGCCAGCTGGTAGCTCCACGCTCGAACGTGGGGACGTGGCCTCGCGAGCAACTTGACATTTGCCATATCTTGGAGGTGCTGTATATCCATCCCAGAGAGGCCGGAAGGCAACAGCGAGGAGAGTGCATCAACATTCTTTTCAGGCTTCTCCAAGGACTGATAGCAGTACATCAATGTGTGGGGTTTCCTCCCCTTTCAAGGAAATGGCTGCATTTAAAGCCAGGAAGAACTGAGATAATTTTAGCTTGCTTCCTCCAGCACACCAGCTTCAAACATTGTTTTAAAACTTGTGTGGAATAAAAAAAAAAAACAATTCAAAAATTATTTCTTGGTAGTTGAGGAGCATCTCGCAATTTTTCCACAGAAAATTATCCACACCCTGATCAGCATCAAAAGACTCAGGCAGTATTAGCTGGGAAAGACTTAGTGGCCCCTACCACTAATTTGAATGCATGATTTTTCTTGGCCTCATGCAGGAGAACCTAGTATAGAAGACAATTCAGTGAATTCAGCTGAGATAGTCTTTCAACATAGGGATGTGTGAGCATAACTTAGTCCTTACTTCTGCTGCCAGAATGTGACGCAGCACTGGCTGAGCCACTCAGTGTGGCTACAGTTTCAAATCAGTGGGTCAGTTTTAGACATGCCAAAACTTGGACCCACGTGCTAATAACTTCAGAAAGCAATAGAGCCAGTGACACTAATTCACCATTTCAACCGAGCTCTACCAAATGCATGAATGAAGAAAAAGAGGAAAAAATTCAGCAAATTTGGGGCCTTTTACTCACCGTTTTCACATTAGAACAGACTCTCTGACTTAAACCACATCTAAGAGGGTCTCCAGCAACCAGAAAGTGCAAGGCACTGTAAATTACTGGTTGTGCCAGAAAAGGACAGTAGACTGACAGATCATGCTCAGAAGATGCCTTCCTGGGGCTTGCCCAGATGACTTTACATGTTTCAGTTGTTGCGTATAAGATTGAGGTCTCCCAATCTACATGCATTTTATGTTTCTAGAAGCTGACACCAAGCCTCTCTCTTGCTCCGTGACCTCTCATGCTAGCTTCACCTGGAAAAAATGGCCTTGAGAAAGAGGCAATGGTGCTCTGTGGCTAGAAACAGTTGGGTGCTACCTCAAAGGAGATGGGTTGGAAGGGGGACATTCCCTGACTACAGCCTCATGATCAAATCACCACACCCCAAAACCAAGCCCAGGGACACTAACGTTAAGCAGCCTTCATCCTTACTGCTTCACCCTCACAAAAGGACTACAGCAGGATGGATAACTGCTACCACAAATGCATTTTAACTGGAGAGCCACAATCTTATGTTATTTCCTTCCCAACCTCTCTTTCTGGGCTCACATTATTAACAATACCCATTGCTCCAAATTAAGACCAAATGAAAGGCATAACCACTAGAGCTGATGACCTAGTGCTGTTGGATGTTCTGCTTAATTTATTAACCTTCTTTCATTTCCCCTGCTGAAAGGAAAAGGCAAATTCACCCAACCAGATTGGGCCTATAATGTTGCGGTTCAGATGAAAGAGGTTCTCAGGACTCTTCCACAGATCCTTCACCTTGCAAACTATTTAGGCCCAATTTCTTCAGAAAATCTTCACACATCCATGTCAGAGGTACTATATAACAGTGGACATGCAACAATACATGTTTTCTGTGATACAAACAGGGATGCTCTGGATATGCATCCATGTGTTGCAATTTCTGTCACACCACACTTCATCCACTTCTTATCCACGCAACACACTGAGCAATTTTCTTTACTTATGATATTTAGACTCAGTGAAATACTCAGCAGGTGCAGCTCTCATAACTTATTAATGGACTGTTTACAACAGATCTGTTGATAGAAAACAAAATCCTTCTATTATTTCTGTTTGATTAGGGAGACTTCTTTATTCAGGTAGGAAAGGACTATTATTGAAGCACAGACACGAAGAGTTCCTGTTACAAAATCAGCATAAGTGATTTTGTTGACTGACACATTACTAGTGGAGCCTGAAGAACATGGATCTGCTGCTCAGTACAAGGCACACTTGACTTAATTTATCTTTTGCAGGGTGAAATTTTGCCTCCAATTAAATCCAAAAAATGCTATTGATTTAGACAACAGCTATCCCACTAGCCTTGTGTTAACTGCTCAGGGACTGTAGTTTGAAAAATCTCTTAAAGTGTTGAAAGCACCACACACCTCGAGCCACCAAAGGGCACTACTCAACAGTAAGAGAGAGAAAGTCATGCAAAAGATTTCTCAGGACAAGGCAAGTTACCGGGGAGGAAAAGATCCTGTGCTGCTGCTTCTGCCTTTTCCAAGAAGTTTCTTACTGTCAGCAAACTCCACAAAGCTGGAAACAAGCTGATAACTGGACCTCTACCACAATACTTGAGGGAAGACCCTGCACAACACCTTACTATGATGAAGGAAATCCATCTACCAGTACTGATGACCAGTATGCTAGCAGGTTCTGATTCTCAGTGTGAACAGCATAAATCTGAAGGCACACCAGAAATTCTAATAAGTGCTTACTTACTTCCAGTTCACTAACCATGCAGTGGGGAATAGTAAAAGAATGACTTCTGCAACTGCAAATACGTCTCTGTCTCTTAAATTTCCCTTCCATTTAACTGATGAGGTTGGTGAAGAATCCTTTTGGCCCCAGAAAGGGACTATGATGCTGGAAAATTTTTCTTTTTTTAAGAAGTGAGCATTAGAGACCCAAATTTCAGAGAGCAAACCACAAAAAGAAAAAAAAAAAAAGGTAACTTTTGACCATGATTCTAAGGCAACTTATAATTTGGAACAATTGGAGCTGGTCATACTGCAACCTGCTGTAAGTGTGGACCATTCTGTATTCAGTCCTCAGGCAGCTGTATCAGTAGGGAGGCATGGTACTGCTTTTATTTATTCTAATCTGCTTTGTTGTTCTCTGTAGCACAGAGATCATTAAGAAGTTTTTCAGATACAGAAAAACATAACCCAAATTTTTAATGACCTCTATTGCAGTTCCTCCCTGCATATGCAGCTAATTATTTTTAAATTGCATGTTTGCTGGGCCTTCCTTTATTCTGGTCAGTCAAGAACACCTCAGAGATCCTAATAAAAGGTGACCACTTCTCTAAATATTCTGGCACCTGGGGAGAAGGCATACTATGCATCCAACCTTCTTCTGCTCTTAACCTTTGGAATTTTTAAAGACAGTGGAACAGAGATAGCATGTTCTCTAAAATCAAACTTTCCTCTTTGAATTTGGATTCCAAATCAAGGCAGGAAGACCAGAAGCAACTACTCCTGGGATTTCCAAGCTGCACCTGGCTATATATCTCCTTCGGCATTCATTCCATATGCACAAATGAAGAGGACAGAACATGAGACACAGGAGGCTCTTCCAGAGCAGAGGGGAATTTTGCAAGCGTTTGGGGGAATAAAAGTCACAAGCATTATAATTCTGTCAATAATGCATTATACTTGAAAGGGTCTGGGTATATCTATCACTTAGCAAGTTACGGTCTCCCTTCTAGGGGAGTTTCTGAATATAAAACCCTTACCTGATTTGATGGACCAGTGCTTTCAAGCCAGTCAGCACCTGCTCTCCAACTTGATACACTCTCAAACTGTTTTAAGTGAAGCCAAAGGATCAAAACTTAATTAGCAGTGAAATACTTCTTATACTGATCGGTTTGCACCAGATCTCCTGAGGGACATAGATTTGTCTCTATCTGGAATCCCCACCCTACCCTCAGCTGCTCATTAGGAGGTTTGTGTTTTGTCATTTGGCAGAGGCTCACCTGCCGCACTGCTGCGACAGAAGAGCGCTTTTGGCAGCAGGGGAGGCAAGTCGTAGCAGCTTCACCTCTTAGGAGCACTCTGGCTCTGCCAAGCCAAACAAGACAAGGTGACATGCTTTTCTTGCTGCTCCCCTGTAGAAAGACTCGTGAGTTATTTGTTGGTCCCATGAGAGGGGCTTTATTTCTTTTTCCTGCAGGGATAACAGTCACTCAGGTGTAACACTTCGATTAAAAGGCTTTCCTTCTCTGAAGCCACAGCAGTGAGAATCACACCTCTGCTTAGGAAAAAGGCTTTGCTTCCAGCAGAAGTGCAGAGGTGAAGCCATTGCAAGTGGGATTTTCACAGGTGGTGTCAGATGCCCGGTTCAGTCTCTCATGAGGCCTAAGCAAACACTTTAGCAACTCGGGCAATACAAAGGTATAACGAGTTGTAAAGGAATGACACTGGCAAGAATTCAGGCCATAAGGGTCTTCACACCTCTGTTGAACAGAGCCTGTTACTACCAGAAAGGAGAAAAACTCCGTCACAGCCTGGAGCAGCTGGGCCCCGATGGCTTCCTCACTTGCTGCAGCAACGACTGGTTTTTTTGGTCACTTACACAACACAAAGCTAACCTTGTCATTCCCTTAATTTTTGCAAGCCTCTGAACACATCTGTCTAAATATCCATGACCTAGAGGGGAAAAATAATATATTTAAAATACGAAATTGGTGCCAAATCTAACTCATCAGTCTCTGCTAGGATTCCTGAAAGTCTTGGGAGGTGGGACCTCAAGCAGTTTATTTTGGCATCCTTCTCAGCTAGGGAATCTTTTGATTGCAGTTACTCTGGAAGAGACCTGTGCTTCAGAAGAAAGCAGGGTAAGCACTAACATGAGAGCAGAAGAAAGTCTTATAGTGCAAAGGCAGGGAAAAATGATAAAATTGATCTGACTCAGTGTTTTTCATTCAGGGAGAATAAGAGGGCAAGAAAAGGAATAAAATGGTTTAAAGTTGTGAGAAAGTCCTTTTCATCTAGATAATCCCTTTGACCACACAGGATTGCTTTTGCCACAGTTCAGATGTTTTGTCCCTCCTTCTCTTGAGACTTCAACGGAAAGGAAAGTGTAACAATCTATTGGTACTATCTCTGAGATATATCTCTGGTTAAAAATGCTTCCATTGCTAATATCATGCTACTTGCACTGACTCTTTAGCTGTGCCCCAAGATTCAACCCCAAATACAAGAAACAAGAGAAATAAATACGAATGTCCTCCTGTAAGTGGAAAGCTCATTTACCTTTTGTCTTCTATATTCATTTTATAGTCCCAATGTTTTTTTGTACAATTTCTGATCTGACAGGAAGGCTAGGGTCTTACTGAAGTTCAGTTTTCCTTTCTTAAGCAAACAACCAAGCAGTCAAGGTAACCATTAGTTATCTTTTTCAAGTTGCAGTTGTGACTAAGATGTCAAAAAAAGAACTGGGCAAAGACTTTTTTCAGTTAACTGTGGTTTCTTATCTTCCCACAGATATTTTTAACACTGGGCCAATATTTTTAGCTTTGTCCGGTGAAAATAAAAAAGAGAAAGAAAAAGTTGCTGCTAGATTTGTAAGTCTTCCAGAGTAGCTGCAGAGCTGTCACTTAGGCACTAGGCTGACCTGGGTACCATCCCTGCTCTGTCTGGACAGTGTTTGGGCCAGAGTCTGCAGGTATTAACCCACCTGCCAGGCTGCCTGTCTGGGCTCACACAGCCACAGTCTCTCCTGCTCCATCTGTATATTTTACATAGAATAAAACCCTGTTCAGGACCCAGTAAGCAAAACAACTTTGTCACTAAAAAGTTAGGTGAGTCATGATGGAAAAAAAAGAGAAAAGGTTTGCAGTTCCTGCTCCAGGAGACATTTACACACTTAATTTAAGTAGTTGGTGTAATGCAGCCAGGAGCACAGATCTTATTCCTCCCAGGTGAGTGCACTGAGCCCCATAATTATTCTCTCAGTGGCCTCCAAAATACTTCAAGGATTTTCCCAGTAAAATGACAGCAATAAGAGGAGTTCAGAACGTCTCTCTCCTCCACTCAAATAATGCCCTTATAGCTGAGTGATATCAATTCAAATGTGCTCAAGGTGAGGAAAAAATTTAATTCTGGCCTCCCACACAGAAATTAAGGGCCTTAATCACCAAATTCTTGGATGAAAGGGATTGCACTTACTTTGTCACTTCCTCTCCCTAAAAGGGCCATTAAACAAAATGTTACATTTGACATTATTTTGTCCTGAATAAGAAAAATCTTGTTACATTCTAGTTGAAAAAAAAAATTATTCTGCAGAAGTAAAACTTTTGTTAAAACTTTCAGTTAACCTGTGCTGAATTTCTGCTCTGATTTTTTCCCATTTAATTGCCAACCCAACTGGAAATAGCAGTCATTCACATAGGCAGAGATCAAATTTTTGTTAATCAATTAGATGACTTAACTAAAACCTTCTGTAAACAATCTGTTTGAAAAGGTAACACTTTTCTGTGTGGATTATCTATCCCTCCTTTTCTTAGAGACTTCTGTTTGAACACGGGAATTGTAAAAAAAAGGCAGTTCTTGATTGAATCGTGTCTTGTGCAGTCTCAGCTTGTAAGGAATTTTGTTTAATTAATTGGCTATAAATATATATAAATATGTATCTACATGTTGCTTTAAAAGAGGGATCAGCTAGCAGCCCACCTGCTTCCCCTGTTTCCCTTTGCTGGAATCAGACTCTCATTATCCTCCAGTCCTTGTATGGACTGCTTACACTTGTTTCACAATGGAAATGGATTAAAAACCTTTCCTGCCAGCCAACTCAACTTGTACCACTAACTATACTGTGACCAGCAGGAAAGTTTCTTTTTTCAAGATACATGGGTTACATCCCTTCACATTTTTTCTCTCATTGTTAGCACTTTGATCAAGGCCTCTCACCTGTTCAGAGACCCTACCTAGGATCTATCTCAATTATTCTCTGCCACCGATCCATCCAGCAAGACATGGAAATCATAGGATCTTCTAGGCTGCAAAAGGCCTTTAAGATCAAGTTCCTCAGCTCCCAGTTCTAGAGTTACCCACTGGAATGTCATCTTCAGAATGATCATTACTGATTCACAGTGAGGCCACAGGCTCTTACTGCAGATATTGACATTGTCCATCTCATTAGAAATTTTGGACATGAATATGGAAGTTGCTAAAAACATTCCCAGTTATTAAATCAGGAAGGAATAAGGGCTGGGACAATCAGTACCAGTAGGAACATCTGGGGGAATTGTGTTTTTATGCCTTGTTTTATATTTCTTCTTCTCTACTAGGGGTAAAGAGAATCTGGAAAGTCTTGAAAAATTTGTGTACTTTCCCAAAAACAAAGGAGGGTTTCGGAAAGAAGACTGGTATTTTTCTTGCTGTCCTTGAGTAGCCAAAACTAAACGGAGTTATTCAGCACTTAAAACAATTGGCATAGTTCACAACCACTAAAAAGAAAGAACTCAAGCTTGCTGAAAATGGAACTTCCATTCAAAAACGCTTTTGTATTTTAAATGATGAAAAGAGAAAGAAGAAATGAAAAATTTTCCTATTCTTTCAGGTTGGTTGGAGTTCCAGGCAGGGACCTGACACCCCCAGGGGCAAGCTGTTGGGAATCTGGGATGCCAGACTGGCAGGAGCAAGCCTTCCTCCCCATCTATCAGGGAACAAAGTAGGTTCTTGAAAAACCCAGCCAGCCTGTCCTCACAGCAAAATGTTAAGTTTGAATATTTGGGCTGAATTGTTGAACCATTCTTGCTTCACAAATCCCCAGTTCCTTGTTCCTTCTGTACCTGCCTTCTCATGGCCAAACAAGGCATTACATGGGGCTGGTAGATGCAATCCTGCATGCTACCTGTACCTTACAGTACCACAGAACAGTGCAAATGTGGCTCAAGAGGATGCAAGGTAGCTCATGCAGAGTATTTTAGTGGCAGAAAAAAAT
This sequence comes from Platysteira castanea, assembly GCA_013397175.1. NCBI lineage: Eukaryota > Metazoa > Chordata > Aves > Passeriformes > Platysteira > Platysteira castanea. The sequence continues at coordinate 817,448 of VYXC01004204.1, read as the reverse complement.
TAGAAATGTTATTGGATACCTAGTCAATGAATTGTATCTTTCCTGGAAGGAATTACCTTGAATTTGTCTAGAGACCTCAGTCAATAGCTGATTCAGGCTGTGCTTAACGTGACAAGTAGCTGTGTGTGTGTGCAAGCAGATACAGACTTATTTGTGTGTAAACAGAGCTGCAGCCTCTGCCCTGAAGAGCCTACATTCTTTTAGTGCTTTAACATCCTTCATCACACCTATCACATACCTCTCCCTCTTAGCATCCTTCTGACCTCTGCAAACTCACAAGAGCTGGCCTGCTTCTTCATACCTGCTTGTTGTGACAATTTGTTCCTCTGGGGCTGTGGTACCAGGCACAGATGGGGATGGCACGCCGTGGACCTCAGAAGTGCAAAGACACTGGTGAGCTTGTGGGTTTATCAGACAAACCTTTGAAACCCAAAGACAAATCTCCCAAGCCACCTTTTTCCAACCATAGCTTCCTGTGGCCTGTGGTTATTCACCATTGAGGCCCATTCAGCAGCAGAACTAAAATACAGACGCAGTAAATCCCACTGCCATCATCTCCATATACAACACACTTTATTATAACAGAATAAGGGGTTCTGCTCTGCTGGACCAAATCAAGTTGGTCAGTGTTAAGTACCACATTTTAGATTCAAATCCCTGCTAAACCCTCTGCTTATGCTTGTGGTTAACATTATTTTTATATCTGTCTTCAGAAATGAAAGACAGCAGCAGCTCACACATAGCAGCAACAGCATCAGCAGCTTTTAAAGGCCAACTCCATAGATTAAAGGGTGATACACTGAGCACTGAAATCCCACCACCCCAGTGTCTACTGATTAGGTTGGGAGAAAAGCTGAGTGACAAACATGTTTCCAATCTGCCTAGCCCATGCAGCGAAATGGAGCAATCTGGCCTGAAAAGGGATTTAGACTTTTGTTGTGCACAAGGGGAGAAAAAGCTGATTTAAATCCATCAACAATGCCCTCCCTCTTGGTGATCTCAGAGATAAGGAACAGAGTCTGGACACAGTTCATATCCTACCTCTCACCAGGCCCCACACTTCCACTCAAAGACAAAAGCTGGCAGATGAGGGCAAACGATGCTGTCTTGCTATTGAGCCGCCTGCTCACATAAAAACATGTTGTACAATGCATGGAGCCTGCCCAGAGCATTTGATCTAGCAATTTTTAAAGGGAGAGTGAATCCCCAAGCCTGTAGGAAGAGAAATATACAGCATTTTAGTTCATCAAGACCATTGCTATTAATATGTGTACAGCACTTATGTGTAAAAAGGATATTTACAAACATAAAGGTCTTGCTCTAACCTGTTTACAGCCTAAACCAAACAGGCATTTACATCAGAGAATAACAACATCCTATAGCTGATACAAGAGGGGTAGGCAAAGAAGAGACGACCCAAAAAAAAATAAAGGAAAAGGAAATAAGGTTTCTAAAAGAGAGCTATTAGATCCCCCTACAAGGAGAGCGGATCACATGGTTTCCTTTATCCTGGTTGTTTAATGTATGCCATCCCTGTGCATTTCACTGTGACTGCCATAAGGACTGAGCCATTACATTCTCTCTTTATCCCTTGTCATAAGGACTGAGAATGAGGTGACAACCCATTTTTCTGAAACCTTTCCAGACCCTTGGGGAAAAAAAAAAACAAAAAATATTTTGCCTTGTTTTATCTGAAAGAGATGAAAATATAAAAAAACCCAACAATTCTGGTTGCCTGTAAGTAAATCGGCTCTTTGCACATCTTTAATTATATTAATTTTTTTTAATAAAAGTGAAATGAAACAGCCATGCAGGGATGCATGTGGGGAAGGTCAATCTGTGCAGAAAGCAGAGTCTTGTTTTCATGTGACGAAGACGTTCTTGACAACAGTTGTGAAGAACACCAACAAAATGGTTGCTAGAAAACAGCAGCAGCAACAGCAGCAGCCATCACCTCCATCACTCTACGGATGGCCCTCGTGATAGGCATTAGAGCAGAGCTTCCTCCTTCACAATGATTAAAACAGACTTCAGCCAGCCCTTATTGCCACCATCTTTGGAGAGCAGTATTCAGATGCAGATTGCCTTAAATCCCATCAACCCATTCAGGCGTTCGTATGCGAGTGTGTCTGCCCCGAGTGTGTTTGTGTGCGAGTGTTTAGATGCATTTATACACACACACAACTCTCCCTCTGCACACACCTTTTCTCCACCCTCTCATTCAGAGGGAAAGAGCTAAAATTGTCAAAGATGAGAATGTGTATTTTCCAGGCTACTTTGTCAGATGTTCATGTGTGCATCTTATAAATATTTCATACCAAATATTTAACATTATTCCTTCCCCAATCGGATCAGCTTTGAAATGCTCCTCAAAGTGAATTCTCCCCTAACAATGGCTTGACGCAAAAGCCTTTTTTCTCTCTTAAGAAGAGAAGGCTGCACATGGTCTGCTACCATAGCAGCATGAATAGTTCTTATTTAATGGAAAATAAAAGATACTTTACATTAATTCAGTGGGGGATGGAAAGCTGGGCACATGCGTACCTTGTGCTTCAAACATGGAGGAGCATCATACCTTGACCTCCCCTCTCCTGGTCCCATGATTATTACCCAGCTTGCATTAGAACCGTAATGGGAAGTGACAAGTTTATGTAAATGATCCACACAAGGATTTTGCTCTTGTAAAACAGAGCAGTTACTCTGGGCTTTCTAATTATTTCATGCCTTGTGGTTCTGTGATGGGGCAGAGATGACTATTACTTGAAAAGTATATTGTGATTGACAAGCCACTGTCCCCCTGGACCTCATTAAGGCCTGTGCTTTGCAAGAGCGGGTAAAAAAACCCTACCAGGCACACCACACACACACACACGCATCCCCACCCCACAGTGCCGGCTGTTCCTTCAGATCATTTGTTGGGATTTTTGCACTGATAGAGAAAAGCACAGTCTGCATGTATCTCAAACAAGCACCACCTCCTGGCTACAAATTGACCAATTATCCTCTGCTTTCACAGTTTCACTTTTAAATCTGTAAGATTAGCAGCAACGTACCTGTCCAACATGCAGTGGCGTTTGGATTTCAACACACTGGATGAAAAAGTCAGTTGTTTCACAAGACACTATTCAACAGAACAGGGAGGAGAGGGGTGGGAGAGGGGACGAGGGCCACCCTAAAAGCTGCCACCAGCGCATTTCTGCCGCTCTGATTTGTGCCAAGTGGCTTCTAGAAAAGCCATTCTGCTGCCACTGCATGACCTGTTTGCTTTTCTTTTTTAATTAATTTTTCTGGCCTTTAAACTTGCAAAGAAAAATGACAATTTCTTTGGCAAAAGTAGAGCCCCAATCTTTCGAAACATACACTATGCTGCAACCATGGAAGGAGGAAGAATCCCATTCAGGCGGCTGCATTGTTCGCCAGTGTAGAAGTGGGTTTGAATTCTGCTGCTGGTTTGGGACGTAAGACAGTTTGGCATAAAATCAATTCATTGTTAACTCCATTGTGGTTGGATCATATGGGCATGCAGCATTTCTTACTTTAAGCTATCTTTGATTTGTGACTGAAATAAATCCTCTGGAGATACTTATGAAAGGCACTCGGCCCACTTCAATTCTTCCATTAGAAAACACTGGCACTTGGGTTACTTCAAGCAACCCCAATCTTTGCAAACAATTAACAAAACCAAAAGACCAATCAGCTTTTGAGGGTTTCAGTTTCAATTTGACCACTTTGGTCCTTAATTCACAGTCTTTCCAGTAACCCACCTAACTATGTCTGCAAGTATTCAACAGGGGAAAATTATGCTTTTACTATTATGTTCTATAACAGCATTGCATTGAAATAACAGTAGCTGTAATCTGTAATACTTTGTTGTGCCTAATTTATCAATAGATTTGCCCCGAAAAAATCTGAGTCACAGATATTCAATAAACAAGACAAATCTTCAGGATCTAGCTTATCAAGCTTAGGCCAAAAACTGTATGTCATTGATGATCAATCAGTATAATGATAGAAATACAGTGAAAGAAGAATAATAAAAACAGGGGGGAAAAAAGGCAGGGGGAAGACACAGAAGTGTTTCTGTGTCAGCTACGTTTTGGAGCAGTGGAAAGTGAATACACTGGGGACTAAGGAGGGTGTTCAAACACACTCAACACTGGTTTGATTCGTCTTCCTTGCGGGGGACTCTGCGTTACGAGTCTCATAAGCACAGACATAGGTTAGTGTAAGGATTGCTGGGCTCTGCCCTGTGAGTATGTGCAGTTTGCCGGCAGCTCAAACGCACTCTTAGGTTGAGGATGAATCTATGTCCAGGGACAAAGCTCAGCAATTGTAATTCCTGTGCCAGTCCAAAATGGCACCTGTAGTGAGTGGGACATCAGTCAGCAGGGAGGGCACAGGCCAGTATTGGCAAGTTTCTCTGACATGCTGTTTTATGCCATCCATTCCTGTTTTTGCAGTGAGAGATCACAATCACAATCGTCTAGTGAACTTCATGCACTGCTCCCCCTTCCTTGGGTCTCCAAGATACAGGCTGGGGACTTTGAGAAATTTGGTATGTGGTTCATCGCGAGAAGAAAGTTACTTCCTTTTTTTCAGTGCACTCACCTGGTGCATATCTCCATTCAGTCAGACTTCTTGTGAGTGACAGCAGGAGTATCCTTTGGCCTCTGACAGCAGACAAATATAGTTTTACATGTAAACTGAGCAAATACAAGCTGAGGGACTCATTTTATGTAAAGCAAAATTGTCCACTAATCATTTAGCACTAGCACAGTACTTTTCCTACCTAGCAAATATTATCTCATCTTTGCTCAACCCATTCAAGTTAACACCCCAGCAATATCTCAGCTTTCTCCTTGAGTGCCTTTCAGAGGCAGCACGGGAGAACTACTGTTTTTTTAATCAAAGCATTTGTATAACAGCTGAGAATCTATTGCTTATGCATCTTCAATAGAAGATAATACATAGGATTCAGATACGCCTTGCACTATGATTCCCATCCCCAGCTGGATTGCTGGGCAATTCTTGTAAATACCTGTTTTGAGACCCAAACTCCTTGAAGGAAGGCTACTTGAAACTGAATCTTTGTTTCAGGAACTTTGACCCTTCTGGCTCCAGGGCATAAGCAGACACTTTTTCAGTTTTACTGAGAATTGTTTGTCACTTCTGTGACCATTAGCCTCTGACTGCAGAGATAGAAAGAGTGATAAGCACCTTCAACAGAAGATATTTCTGTAGATAAGAGCACTGTGGTCACTTCTAGACACCATCAGAAATTGAACAGGTAGAAAATGAGCTGAAAAACAATATGAAGAATCACAGAACCACCAGAACATGCAGAGTTGGAAGGGACCCACAAGGATCATTGACTCCAACTCCTGGCCCTGCACAGGATCATCCCCAAGAATCACATCATGTGACCAAGAGCATTGTCCTAAGTCATCGACGGCTCTTTAGGCTTGGTGCTGTGGTCGCTTCCCTGGGGAGCCTGTTCCAGTGCCCAATAACCTTCTGGGTGCAGAACCTTTTTCTAATATCAAACCTAAACCTCCTGTGCCACAACTTCAGGCCATTCCCTCAGAAGAAAAAAACAAAACAAAACAAAACAGAGGAAAAAACCAAAACCAAACAAACAAAAAAAACCAAAACAAAACCCCAAAAAACAAACAAACAAAAACAAAACAAAACAACCAAAAACAACAAAAAAACCCCACCTCAACTAAATTCACCAAATTACTTGGAAGAACAGGTAATTTACACTAAAAGGCCGAAGTCTATCAAGTATGTTCCGATTCATCTGGCCTTTATTTCAATACCCTGTTGCTCTATGGGGTTTCATTATCATTTTGAAGAAATGTTGTGATCACAAAGTCTGAGCCCTGGGAGCTCTTGACTATGAACACATAGCCTCAGCCACAGCCATTAAATATGTGGAAAAGGGAACAAAGAAACTAGCCGTTTATTCAGAAAACATCTTGGAGAGTTTGGTTGCAAAGAGAGTCAAAGAGGCTGAAGCATTTGCTTCAGCTCTGGTGGTAATCAGGCCTGTTATGCTACAAGGGAGCCCTGTTGTCAGTGAAAGGCATGGTGTAAGTGCCTACAGCCTAGAGTTTACTGAGTTTATATGATTATCTGTGGAAGAAGTTAAGATGGCTCAGTTCATAAAAGTACACTAGTACAAATATTTATGTGAACTGTGCTTGTAATATCTTAGTTCAAATGCAAGCAGTTATACTTCTGGCATGTTTATCTAGTCTCAGTGGAAGTGTCTGACCTTTGCATCACTTAATGACATATTTTAAGTTAAATCCAGCTTACTTTTGAATGGAGCAAATCAAATGGTGAAAGTTACATACTACATCTTTGCACACCGGTCAAGCCCGTGCCCCTGCTTTTTTACTAGAAAACAGCATACTGTTTCTTAGGTGCAGCTTCATATGCATATATTTTTATGTTGTATAACTATTTTTATGCATAGCTATATATTATAGACATGTTTATGGTCTTGAGACATTGCTGCTTCAAGTTATGCAAGTTGGATGATCTTCCGCAGGTTGTGGAGCTTGGGGGCCTGACTTCTGTTTTTCAATATTTAAGCAAACCCAAGGACTCATTATGCAGGGAAAACCCCATTCTCTCAATTCCGTAAAACTGGGTTGAAAGTCCCCCCCATGCCATTTCTACTTGCAGTTTTCTCATGTAATTTTTCTGGTCTCTGAATTCCAAAAGGAAAAATCAGAGTGTGTGCAAAGAAAAGCTGATGGGAGCAGAGCAAATTTTGATTTCAGCATGGAAGAGCTGCCTCCTCCAAAACCCACAGAGAACATGGCAGTGCTGTGAAGCTCATGTGGTCAAAGCCTGTGCCTCTTATGGAAAAAGCTAAACTAATTCAGAGAGCTCGAACCATTCACACAGCACCAGGGGACACAGCCAGAGGAACAGTTTTAAGCTTGAACCATCCAATTAGTTTAAATACATTATAAACAGCAGAGGCCACAGCTAAATGCATCAACAACCTAAACCTTACCTAGACATAAGAAAAATGCTGTCAGCTTCATCTGCTGAAGATTAGATGAGTTCAGTATGAGTTACAACTGCATTGTGAAGGTCCCAGTAAAGAATATCCACAAAATACCAGTCTCAGACACTTAGAAGCACAACAGAGACTGTCCCATTTCATCACAGAACAAAAATCATGCAAAGTTTCAAACCTAGCTGCAACTAAATAATTCGGATCTAAAATCTGTAACTGGCCTTTCCTTATACATCTCTGTTCTTTACCTTGCCCCCATCCTGCTGTGAAATGTGTAATAATTGCACAGCAGATGACTTTCGTTTTCTAAGAACATGACATGGCCATTATTAATGTGGCCTGGTATTAGTCTGTTTTTCTTTTCATCTTTATCAGACATCTATATCTCTCTGAGAGGTCTTGTTTACATAAAACAGTGCACTTGGATGCACGGTGCTTAATGAGTTTCTGTATAACCAGAACAGAGTGAGTAAAGTACACTACTCTTTCTAATTATGAATCATTTGACTGTGTTAAGAGAAAGAGTACTTCAGCAAATGGTGCCAGAAAGCTTCTTTCTGATTTTTTTGTTGCTATAAAGAACAGCCATAAATTAGAAGTTAGGACAATGTTGCTTTGGCTCCAAGCAGAAGCAGCAGGAAGAGAAAAACCCCCAGCTGTGCTCATATTTCATGCTCCCTAATCAGTGAGTGGTTCCTTCCTCCATTTACAAGTCTCTGCAGAGAATGGTATAATGAAGTCGGCCAAACACTGGTCTCAGTGGGTCTGGCTACTCCTGGGGAATCTTAAGAGCACTTCCCACTTCAGATTCACATTTTCCCTTGGATGCTGATGAGCCTCAGGTGCCCCGTCCACCTGACACCTCCTGCTATCTATCAAAAGAAAACCCAGGTGAAAGGCAGCGATGGAGTTGTGGTGGGCCAGTGCTCTGACCTACAGCCCACCACAGAGCTTGCTGGCCTCACAGACAGAGGCACACAGGCAATCCACGACATTTGAATGGTCCTTGGCAATTTACTGCGCACTCCAAAAACTGAAGGCTTGGTATGAGAGCAAGACACGCTCACTATCATCCACACACCTAGTAGACATGCAGCAAAGCTGACTGGCTCTGTGCCCCCCACAAAAAGCACAGTTTCCACAAAAACCTGCACCAGAGGACATAATTTTTAGTTGCTTTCTTTAAATTTTGCCAAACTAGTTATAAATGACTGAGTTCTTCCCACAGGTAAGGGAGGCAGTGCAGTGTTTGATGGTGCTGATTCCCTCCAATGAGCCCTGCACAGCACAAACACAAATTGTCGTGTGCAAGCTCCCGTGAAGCCCCAGCACAAACACATACCACAGGCTGGAGGGGCAGAAACAAGGTCCACAGTATATGCTCTTAAAGACTACTCTGGGCCACCTCACTGGGGCACAAAGCATCATGAGACATCATGAGAGTGGCAGGAGCAGCAGGAAAACAGAAGGCATGAAGTTGCTTCCAGGCTGCCTTCTCTCCCTTTACCCTCCTTTTCCTTCCCCTGCCCTGGGCTGCATCCCACAGAAGAGCCAGCCTGGTTCTGCAGGATCTCTGATGGAGCCCAGCACTACCAGGATGGCCAGGGGCATACTTTTTTTAGTATATTTTTCAGTACAGTAAAATGAATGTGTCAGATTAGTTAAAACTGGCACCCTCAGCCCAGAAGCCCAAATTGGATTTAACAGTGAATAAGAATAGTGATATCATCCAGTAAATAATGGAAAGCCAACTTGCCTGAACCAGAAAATTATTTCAGAGTAGTATGCTGATACTTACTTTGGAGTAACAGAAAGCTGCCATTGCAAATCAGCAATAAACTTTGCTTTTGTCGTCAAAATAAAGTAGAAAGTTTCTCATATTCTGAATTTTTACATGACTGGTAGGTAAGATATTCCTTCCTCCAGCAGAATTTCCTGTTAAAAATCAAAGCCTTGGCTAGATGTGAGAAGAAGGTAGATAAACTATCCTGAATTCCCATTTAACTTGCAGACCATTATGCCCTTGTTAGGAGGTCAGGCTGTTGGGAATATCATAGGTCATGCTACATCTAAGCACTCTGGAGTAAGAGACATATTAAAAGATGTCAGAACAAATAAGGGTCAATAGCAGAGAGGGCGTTAACTCAGTCATCTGTGAGAGAATTAAAATGCTCAGTGCTTTAGGAAATCTCTTTGGATCTGCTTATAAATGTAATTTGGCCAGGACACTGTCAATCCCAGGTTAGAGCAGTATCTTTAATATAAATTATTTTGGTTTATTTCTATGTGTACCATTTCTTTTCAGATTAAAAATGTAATTTTTAAAATTTAACAATATCCAAGTTTTTTCCCTGTCTGAAGATCAATACTTTGTAAGCATTCAGGATTACAAGGCATGATACCTTCTTGATAAAATAAGAACATGTATGCTTTTTATGTATGTTTTTATATTATCAAGATATCTTATCAATTCCAGATGGTCACAAAACATTAAAATTGAATACTACGAGTGCGTTTTAAAGACTCATCTTGCCTTGCAACCAAGAGTGTCAGCACAGTGCAGATAATTCTTGGTATTCTGATGGAGCAAGGAACACAAAACTGGCAGTTTCCTCTAGAAAAATATTTAGAGGGGTTGGAGCTCTCAAGGACATCAGTCCAAAAGCATGGGAGAAAAAATGCCTGTAACTGCTACCAAAAGCTGGAGCTGATA
>VYXC01004204.1:760636-807677 GCA_013397175.1 Platysteira castanea | reverse complement strand
AAAAAAAAAAAGCTGATGTAGGGAAAAAAGAAGCAAAGCAGCAAAGGATTCAGAGGGGAAAAAAAGTCTTTCAAAAAATCAGAAGATTTTCCAGAAACTCAAATTAGTAAAGAAAATAGAATAAATAGTAAAAATAAACAATAAAATGTCAATTTTTTTAACCTACAGAAATACTTATTTTGAGTATGAGCTGATGCTTGTGGAACAGGAGAAAGCAGGTTTTTACTTAGCTAATGGTTAATTCAAAAGCAACTAGGAGAGAAAATCCAAAAGCAACTAGAAGAGAAAATCCAAGTGTATTAGGTACTTCACATGTTCATTTTAGATTCAAATGCTCCTGAGCAGTGCACTGCCCATTTCAGTACAGAAAAAAATCTTAGGCTTTCTAGTCAAATAGGATATTTATTTCTGCAGCACACAGTCTGATTATTATGGATCTGCTTCCACAGGCTTCATGCAACCCCTTCCTTAAGACTATTTCCTACAGCTCCATAATCCACAACGCTGTTCCACATAATAGCAGGCTAATCACTGCCCTACTTTTAAAAATGTAAAGTTTTTGACAAGCTGTGTAATGGTGCATCCCAAACAGTCCATAAACCTGTCCAGTAGATTCCTCCTCCATTTCCCCACTTGCTCTCTCTAAGCACCTTGTATTGTAGACTTTCATTTAGGTTGCAAGGTCTTTGGGCCGGAGGCCATGCAAATCACAAACATTAAACTCCACACAAATATTAAGTAACAGTGAAATCTGACTTTGGAGCCATACAATGCTTTCCAAATTTTAAATCTGAGAAGAAAGCTCAAACTTTTAGGCATTCCTAGATGGACGACTCAGAGACAGTGTTACACAGGCTGTCAGATAAGTGAGAATAAAAGGTGAGGGAAAAGAAGTTTTTCACAGCCTTCCTGAGCATTTTTTCCACATTGCATAATTAAATCTTTGAGCTATAAATGTAAGTTTCAGATCACATGGATACATATCAGCAAATCAGTTCTCAACTCCTTTATGAAATTAAAACTTTAATTCCTGGTTCTGCAGAAGTCAAAGTAAATTTTGTACTGTCAGAGTGGGGAGGTTTTGTGTCTAAGTGACAGAGGACCCTCACAGAGGGTTGCCACCGTGAACTCTGTCATTAAAGCTACTAATATTCACATACTGAACTTGGCACCTCTTTCACAGTTGCCTTCCTTTACATCATTAGGCTCTATAGGATATCCACCTTTATCTGATAAAATTACATATTACATTGCAGAAACTGCTAAAAGTCCAAATTTTACCAGGGTCTTCAAAAAGTTGTGGCGGGGAAAAAGTAAACTGAAGCAAGGAATTGTAATCCAAGGGCACAATAAAAGCCTTGAGATCCTAAGGAAAAGGAAGTTACTTACACTCCTGTGTCACCATGTGGCACCTCAGTGCCCAGACACATGAAATAAGGTTCAGGTGAACAGGAAGAGCAAAATGAGGTCATTCCATCTTGAACAAAACATCTGATTGGGGGGAAAAAAACCAGTAATACATTCTAGGGTGTCCAAACACCTAGAGTAAGTTTTTATTATGATGCAATAAAAACTTACTCTAGTAACTCAAGAGGGTATAAGAGCAATTTAAAAAATTACAGAAGTTAGTTTTGAGAGATTCATGGAATATGCGAATTAAATTTTCCCTTTGGTCAGCTTTATCCAAAACTTTTCTGTGGCATTAAACAAAGGTGACATTCAGGGATGAGCCTCACTGGTCCAGGGCAATACGCAGTGGGGTCTGCAGCTGTGGCAGGAGTTGAAGCCCACTGGTCCCTTTGTATCAGCTTAACTGAGCTTCTGAACAGGACTTTGCTATCTGGGAATGAAATGCAAGGATGAGGTTAGGAGTGCTGCCCCTGGCTTTACTTTGCTCCTCAGTCACAGTTAGGGAGTCACCCACCCACACCCCAAGCCTGAGTCACAGTGCAAATACAACCATTGTTTTAAGCTGTCCTAGGGTCTTGAATTGCAAAGTCCAGATTTGGCTCTGAATTTTTTTCCCCAAAAATCAGAGCTGTTCAGACATGGAACTTAATTTTGTTTGAAGCCTGTGTAGAAGAGGTCAGCCCTGCTACACCACAAAGGCCTCATGACTCCCTTGGGAGAATCCCACCCATCAGACTGTAATACCCAGGAAATCAGGAGAAGAGAATTGAGACAAGCAATGTCTTGTGAGATTGGACATATGGAAACTGCTCAGTCCTTGCTGTGTGTTGCACTGCATCAGTATGGGAGCCCAGTTCCCCAAAATTTTTTACTGCCATGCCAAAAACAAGCAGTAGAGGCACATGCAACAGAAAGAGAAGATGGGTTGGGTAATTTACATCCTTCTGCTACGGCAGAAGTGATTTTATCAATAATGTGTCTTCTAGGCTCAGCCCTTTGTCTTGGGCAGTTCTGTTTTACACAGTCTGATCCCACATAAGCTATTTTTCGTCAAAATGCAGTTAGACTTACCAGCACATGCTGTATACAGGTCAAATAATCCTTGTATAACAGGGTGTCCAACCCTTAAATTTCTTGCTGTGAGGTGGAAGTTACCTGTTCACCCAAAACACAATAAGTATTCCATTATAGAGTTTTCTACCACTAAGGAAGTATGTACTGGTACCTCAGTAACATGTGATATGCTTGGGGTCTCTAGTTTGAGATAATTGACAAATACAGATGTACAAGATGCTACTTTTCTTCTTAGCATTCTGAAATTGTCATGGATATTTGGTTCATTTAATGATGCCCCTTAAAGACAAACAGCGGCCACAGAATTTGTCTTGGACACCAGGCCCCTACAAGGGGTGCGTGTAAATTGTGCTCAAAGAGGCGAGTTCTGACATTCAGCTCCATAACTCTGCAAGTAACTGCAATTTTGATCTGCTCTGAAGAGCCGATACGGTGCCTGGCTGTCTCTTTGTTGTAAGAGGCTGGGAATTTCCTGCAAAGCATGTAATATGCTTGAGGCATCAAGTTTTTTACATTTATTTGCCAAAAAATAGGGCTGTATTATTTGGCATTTTTCCATGGTGACTTAATTCAAGGGCTATGAACAAAATGGAAATGCAAATGGAAAAACACCTTTCAGTTACAAAATGCCACTCGCACGCACTCTGAATCTTGATAGTGTAAACCACAACGAGCACCAAAAGAACCAAGATAAAACCTCAAGGAGATTCCTAGCAGTTATCTGTAAGCATCACTTAGACAAGCACAGCAGATCCTTTAGTTCAGTAGCCAGTGCAACAGGGCCAGAGTGAGGAATAGCGGGGTTTGTCCCCATCCTGTGATCCTGAGAGGGACAACGTGACTGTGCCTTCTCTCAGCTTCTCTGTCACAGGCAGATGAAATATACCTGCCTCATTTTGACCACAGGGTAGGATATAGTGCAATAGTACTGCAAAATTATTTTATCTCAAGTCCTGCACTTAAAGTTTCTTATGGTCTTTTCTGAAGTTACAAGATTCTGTAAAAGACCTCCCAACTAAGAAAAGTTTCAGTCTTCCTTTGTTACGAAGTGTGACCCCACGAGCCTTGAATTTTCAGGAGGGCTAGGGAGGTGGCCACATTATCTATGAACTAATCTAAGAGCTTGCCTTCCTTTGATCACAGAGATTGCTATACCACATACAGCAGAAGTAGTTTTGAGATCCCTAAGTGAAACACTTTAGAATCAGGTCTTTAGCTATTTTTTATTTTACCTATGATTTTTTTGTTATAAACTTGAGATACCTGCAAATATTAAGAAGCCAGCATCTAGTGTTTAGTGCTTTTTTTCCCCTTTCATCATCCTCCTTTAAACAGATGCTATAAAAGCAGAGGCATTGTAATTGCTAGCAATTTCAAGAAAAGTCTTGGTCACAACCTCAATTCATGTTGTAACAGGCCTAAACATTGCAAATCCAAATCCTATTTACTAGAATAATGTGAAGAATGCCTCCAGTTTGTCAGAGTCGCCTGTCCACAGTCAGGCCAAATACAAAAGACACTTTTCTTGAAGCCCTTCAAAGCCCCATTTCCTTTACCTTTTTAATTTTATAAGCAAGGGAAGTTCATTTTTCTCCTTAGAAGGGCTAGTTTTCCTAGACCACCCAAACAAGTTGCTCTTGATTTTTGTAGCATCTTTGAGGTTGAGATGGAGATATTTCACAGGAGGGTCTATGAATATGAACAAGGTAAAGTCGAATTGATGGTGTTCATCTGCAATGAGAAGACTGCAGCACTATGGGTGAAGTACACCCAAAAAGCAATGTAATGAAAATATGATGGACTTTCATGCTTCTGGGACCTGCCTGTTTGATCTTTAATCTTTAGCCTTGTTCCTATGCCGATGATCACTCCATGGTCAGAACCACTTTTGGATTTACATGAAGCAACATTAATGTAACCAGCTGCTTCTATCCAGAAGAGGTTTCAGCTTAGTGTTTTTATGAAAAAACCATGCAGTGTAAGGAATAGGGTGGTCCCACAATACTGCTTCCCCCTGGAGAACCTGAACTCTCTCGTCTCTTCCAATCTTGTTTCTCAGATTGGGATTTCCTTCCAGGGGTGGTGAAACCTCCTCAAGTCAGCTACATGGTCTGGTGAAATTTTTGCAGTCAAATTTTCATTTCTGAAACCTCAAGCTCAACAACTTTGAGCATCCTAGGACAGATACAATGCCAGTAGAAGCAGACAGCAATCAAGCTTTTGGAAAAACAGGATTTCCCACATGGTTAATGCCAGAATTTTTTTAAAAGTGATCCTTTCATGCAAATGTTGAGTGCAGATTTCCTTGGGGTGATGTAACATTAAGAGTTCACGTGTGGCAATAGCTAGACTGATCATTAGACAGCAAAGGAGGGAAGAGCATCCTCAGACTTTCTGCAAACTAATGTTCTTCCAGTTGTTATTTTTGTTATATTACCTTCATATAGGACATGCCATAGTACCTCATCATACACATACATGTTTCAAAACCTTGATCAATATGCAGTTTTGTAGCAAAATGCTACATATTTTTAAGTAAACTATTTAATTTCTGTTGTCATTGTCTCATTGCCTTGTATTTCATACAGCTAGCTGATGTTCAAATGTGTTTTGTGATTTTAATCTTCTCCCCTAGGCTTACCCACAAAACTCTACCACATATTTATGCAGCAAATTAACTAAATTATTTCCTTCCCGAAGAAAAGCTTAGATCTGCGTGGGGAAGGCTGATGGGTTTTGGCAGAAAAGTCTGGAATTATAGAGTAATTGCAACTGCAACCATGGATCACAGAAGTGTGGATTCAAAGAAGGCCATAGTGAGACAAATTCCGATTTTGTTTATAATTCGTAGCTTCACTGACATGAGCTGAACTACAATCAGACTCCTCCAGTTGGTCATGTCCACAGTACCCTTAGTTATACACATGCAACACTGGTTATTTTTCACCACGACTAACCCATTAGGTCAATTTCTTCCCTTTTCTATCTATTAAAGGTAGACATTACAAGCAATATATATATTAAAGAAAATACATAACTTGTCTATGCTTCTTTAGAATAAATTGAAGATCACTACAACAAAAACCAGAACAAGATAAATTCTCACTCAGCATGTTGGGATTTGAGGTGCTGTGGTGAAGTGGTAGGTGAACCTTCCCAGAGCTGTAAGGTGCAGCATGTGAGTCTCAGACAGCCTTGGAAGGACAACACTTCGATGGTCACACATGCATGGTCATGCCAGTTGGCTGCCTGCCTTCCTTACAGGAATGCTTTATGGCCCTTAAATCCTAGGCCCAGCCTCACTGCCAGTCCCAACTACAAAACCGCAGCACGAGCGCCTATTCATTCCTCTAGAACTAACATTGACCCACACTGCCCTCAGGCCAGAGGTGCAGAACCTCTCAAGTTAAGATGCCTGTTGCAGTGGGGTTCCTGCAGCCTTCCCTGGAAGACAGCTTTGGCTCATGGAAAGAATCAGGAACAATAATCTTGATAGCGGTACATAAATGCTCTTTATTTTCTCACAGCCTCATGGCTGGGCCTGGCACAGACTGACTACAACAACTGCCCAAAATCATGTGAACACCCACTTAAGTACAGGATTCTCTGGGCAGAGTTACATTTGAAAAGACCAGTGAGGAACAGGATTTAGGTACAATAGCGTCAGGGAGCTTGGAAACCCCGTGTAACCAACCATGCTTCAGCTCCCAAGGCCCATCCACCCAGGGGGGAACCTCCACAGATGCCCCTTCCCCTGAGGTCCCTCTTCCCCTTTTCCTCAGGGAGCCAACAGCTCTGGGTAGACCCTGTGGGACTTGGTGGGGGCCAGCTGACTGAGCGGGGATCACCCTCCTTTTATCAGTGGCAGGAGAGCTTCCTCACCCCACCTCATCCACCACACACAGGCAAGGGAACAAGAGGAGGGGGAGTGCTGGGTGTCACAGAGTAAAAGAGCTCACACAGTGCTCATCTCAGTGCTCTTCCAGGGACTCTTGGATGCTTGTTAAGGCTTTTGCCTTAACCAAAATTTTCAGTGCCTGTTGCTCTTCAAACCTACATAACTACTGGGTGGTGTTTTAGGCAGATGCTGGAAAACATCCCCCATCACACAACCTGGTAGAGAGATTGCCTTCCAAGGCAAGCTGTCTGCACCAGTGCCGGGATGATGATAGAAAGGGTCTCTGTTTTCTTCATTTTTAATGTAGGGATTTGAGTGGGAGCCGAATCCTGTCAAGTGTTTCCTGTCCTGCACACACCCTTGTCAAAGAGCTCTTTGGAGACTACAGAAAGAGGATTAATGCTAATAGCTATCTGCCTGTCGTTTGAAAATCTCAAGCAGCACTTGCTGGATTTTCCCCATGAATCTCTAATACAGGATACTGCGAGGACACCTGAAAGGAAGTTTTGCAGGGAGTACTCTCACACCAAGCAACAGGGTGGACGAACGACCCTGCAGGGTATGGGTGTGGATCATAGCCTACACACCAGATGTTCAGAAGCCCTTTGGAGCAGGAAGAAGGCATGCATTTGAAGTCACTTTGCCATCAAAGCATGTTTACCCAATTCATTCCATTTAGTCACATGCTATAATTCATTCCACTATGTGTTTTTAGTCCCCCTGGGACTGCAGTCATGTAGCATTGTTAAGTGACATTGCTACCCAGACAGTCCTCCTTATCCAGCACCAGCACTTGGACTTGCAACTGTGTACCAGATATTAAATTTTTCAGATGAGTCTAACAGACCCTAATGAAGGATTCAATCTTAAGCCCAGAGGAATCCCCAATAGGAGTGATTTCTGTATTTTACTTAAATAAATAAATTTTAAAAATAACCAGATCATAGCCTTTGAGATGTTGCATATAGTTCTTGTAACAAGGAAGTAGAAGAAAACAGAAGGCAGAAAGAATTGATACGATGACCAAGAGCTTACAGATCCAAAACACAGCACCATACAAGCTTCTACAAAGCAAGTTAACTCTAGAGCAGCTAGACCCAGTAAACATCCTTTTTAACCACAAAAATAACATTCCTAAAATAAAGATTTGTATTATACCAACAGCAAATAGTTTCTCTTCTTTTCATTTTGGATTTATTTAGGAGTTTTGGGGAGGATGTTTTATAATGTTGTTTGGAGATTTTTGGGTCTTGTGGGTTGGGTTTTTTTCAACCTGCAAAAAATAAGACTTTTTTTTCTTCTCCCCTTTGTCACATTCTTTAAAATCAAAAAAAAGGCCTGTAAGATATTGTGCTTAACATTCTTCAGGATGTATGTTTTAAAATAGAGAAGTCATCAGCCACTAAGGTTCAGTGCTGTTCCTATGAAATTAAAAATTTCCACGGCTTTTGCAGGCCATGCTTTAATTACCTGCATGAATTTTAAGAAAGAAATGCAAAAGATTTTACAAAATTTGCATCTCCACAAATCTCAATGCCAGCCAGACTAGGTGCCAGAAAGAAGCACGTGGATATATTTCTAGGACACTGCTGAAATCAAATATTGCATAAAGTTATCAGTTGGGTATGACGAGAAAAAAAGTTTCTGAGCCTTAACTGTGAAAAAACCAGAATATTCCAGGTCTGTCTCTGTGAAAACAAATAAAATGGCAGAGAGCAGAGAAACTGGCTGGGCTTATAGCTGTGAAGGCCAGCATTCTCCGCCAGCCCCAGGCCAGCCGGCTTTTACTCTTTAATGGCTTCAGGCCCTCTAATTAAGGTCTCCAAGTACAAGCCCTTTGAACAAATGTTTACATTTGTCTTGCTAATTCCCATTACTTAATAATCAGAGGCCCCTCCAGTTACCTCAACACAGGGAAGATGGACCAAAGACATCATTGTATTAGGGATTTTGACACTTAAATACGTGATTTACACAAATGTGAACACTTGCAAGTGTAAGAAAAGAATGAGCAAAACTGACAATGCACTTTTAAACTGCATGTAAAAATCTGAAAACACAGCTGGTAGGATTGTAAACTCAGATATGACATGGTATTCTCACAATATTTAGTGCTTTTTAAAGATACCCTGCTCAAATTTTTCTTTAAAAACAGTGAGTAACCCAGAAGAGAAGGAAAGGTGCCATTTCCTTATGACAGTCATTTGCTGTCTGTGCTGCTCTCCTTTGAGCAAGTCATTACATCTCATTTGGGCTATCTTTAGTCAAATAAATAGGTCCATGTCACCAGAGTGCTGTAAATGAGCAGGCCCCTCAGCAGACGTGAGCCAGTCAAAGCTGGGTTTAGGGGACTACAGGAGCACCTGGACAGCTGAGATAGAGGCAAGAGAGTCAAGCAGATGACAACCAGGGAAAGACCTTCTTGTCCTGAATTACTCCTTTCCCTTGAGAGAGCACATAAAGCCACACCTCCAAGAAAGAGAGCAGAGAACTACAGAGAAACAGAGAGGTGTGTGGGAATTGGTAACACTGGTTTGTTGAATATTTCATTTGTGAGTTCTGCTGATGCTGAGAAACATCATACAACAATTCTTGTTTTCCCTACTTTGGAAAAAGAAAACCAAACTCAAAAACAAAAGATAAAAGCAGAGGGAAAAGACAAAAGAAGCTAAAGGGGATGGAAAATGTGTCATGTCGTCTCAGGCAAGAGTTGAGGGTATGGCAATGCAGTGGAGACATGAAATGACTCGGTCAGAGGGCTGTATCACAGCAGATGTGGAAGCACAGTTCAGCTGAGGCTAACACACCAAAGTATGCAGAGTACGACTGCCAGCTGCCATTCTGTCCAGGACAGCCAATGTGAGAATCACACAACCCCACCACCCAGTCATCAGCAAGGTGAAAGACCCTCAGCTTCCCACTCAGGAAAACCAGGATCCAGCTCTTCTCAACAGCAGGCATACCTTTATTTGCAGTCTACTAGGTAGGGCCAAGCCACAATATTTTCTTCAAAATCATGATGCCCACTTACAACTAAACTTGTAACGGGTATTTGCATTTTTCCTTCCTCCTATCTAACATATCACATACCTGCCTAGAGCAAGGTTTTATGGACAAATATAAAATTTAGATAATGAAGGTTTATAGTAAAAATGCTGGCACACTGTTACGAACACTGGACAAGCTGGCGCCACCGTAATTGAGCAGACATTTAAATGGGCAGTAGCTTGTTCAGTAGGGTGGCCATTTGGGTGCACAACACCTAAGCCATTTCTCAACACCTCCTGAGCCAGCCACTTTCACAAATTAGGTGCAACAACTGCTTTTTGTAGTAGCAGAAATGAAATACTAGAGCTCTCACACTCTGCTTACATGCTCCATGCCAGGAGCCGCATGCTCACCTCTACTAGAAACAGCCCAACAAAACGGCTATTGGTCCTTGAATCACAAAATTTAGAGTCCTTCCTCTAACTGAAACTTGTGTTATGACTGTGGGAAGATACACCACCCTCTTCTCTGCTCTTTTTCCTAGGGACTTGCTTATGGCCGTTCAGGGCAGTATTTCTCAATTCTGCTGCTCTCAGCAGGGCCGACACCAGCACAGCTGTGCCAGCTGTGACACACTAGCAGTAACACCAAACTACTCCAGATCCAAGCATGAGGAGATCAAGGTGGGCTGCTACAAGTCTGCCAAGAAATCCAACTTTTATGCGCACAGCAGGGCCACAGCTCCTGGGATATCAGGCAGCCAAGCAGCTTGCAGCCCAGTGCTGGCAGCACGGGGAACATGCATTATTCTGATGCACTTGCTGTACTGGCTGAAAGTACTCATTAAAGCCTCTGCTCCCATTTACCAGGTCCAGTTCCCAGCTCTTCCATCAAAGTCAGACCACACCTAGCCAGTGTCTGACAGTCTTTTTAAAAGAAAATCTGTGGTAGCTTTTTGAGGAGGCAGCTTCTAAAGAACTAAACTGAATATTAACAGCTGTACAGACTGATTGTTTGCTGGAAGATCCAAGAGACCTTGCTCTGCATAAATCCCCTTATTTTTATTACTGAAGTGAAAAGCAAAGGCAAGGGAAAATTAATATGCTTGCCTGGAAAAATGTCTTGCTTGACTTACATTTTCTAAAGCCTTTTGATACAAAATGGCAATGTTTTAAAATGGTCTTAGAAGAAAGCATTCTTTTACAAATATTTTTTTAAACAGCCAAACAGGACAAAAATAAACTACTATAATACTAATTGGCATCACTGAATTCCAATTGTAATGCATACTGTGAAGTACACCCAGCTCTGCAGAGCTGGGGTATGTTCACTATCTGCCTACCAGACACTACCATAGGTCAGCTCAGTTTGCTCAGACACTGATATTCAGTCTTTTTTCCAGATAGGCGCTCTAGGGGTTCAAAGAGCCACCCATCCCTCTGTCCTGAGATGCTGGGCTTTTTTCTCAAATGCCACTTCTGCATTTCCTTGCTTGTTCTTGAGGAACTCTGCCTCTTTCTTCTTTTGGCATTCCCCCTTATTGCATCGTTCTCTATCACCTATTTCTCTTCATCCCTCTGTATTGAATTAAACAATATCATCACACAGTAAACAGCCCAATAACCCAAGTCAGCATATGGCATTCATAAGCTTTTACTGTGCAGCTCTAAATCTGTGACTGCCTTTGTTGAAATGTCCTGAACTTTGCAAAGGTCTGAACCGTGTGATAAACATAAGACCTCAACAGCAGTAGAAAAGCCATCCCACTGGAGCTGAATAGTCAGCCAACAGTCAGACACAAACTGCGAAGGGCAGGCGGGAAAGAGGATGCCCAACTTGGCTGGGTCTACTCTAGGCCTGTAAATCAAGTCATACTCTGCACGTGCTCCAAGTCTGTCCACACCACACAGAAAGCAGCCATAAAGCACAACCAGCTTGTAGGTCCAAGATCATCAGTGCCCCAGGGCACAGCTGCTGCAGAGCACTAGATAAGTAGGAGAGTAGCATAACACAGCCTGCTGCTCACCAGGATCGCTGTGATCATGGGAGAAATCCTTACTTTTCTCTCTTCACTCATCAGTAATGAAGGAGGAATAGTCTCAACCCCTCCGCCTAGGAATTATGCAAAACATTTTGTTATTGATCATTAGATGCAAAAATCCTCTCTTTAATGTGGCCATTGAGTCTGACAGCTAATTTAGTTGTAAACACACAGAAAGTGGCAAAAAGAACAAGCAAGAGAAACAAGACACAGTCAATTCCTGTGTTATGCTTGGTGGTGCTACACAGGTTACACTGGGAGCTGTATTAGCATATGACCTACATTTTAAAATTAATTTTGTTCTCAAGTTAGGTGTTCAGGGTTTTTTACTCCTGCAGGCGATTGGTGTTATTGTATGTGCATTAATATATCAGCTCCACCATGTGTTTCCCCTCCCCTCCAGTGTTTGCAAGGGAGATTTTAAGTAGCAGGGGGAGGGTCTTCTCATAATCAAGGTCCAAGCACTGCTGACTCTCCTGTTTTGCACGCTGCAACGCTCATGTCAGCAAAGCAGCAGTAACAACGGATGAGTGTTCACATGGGACCACTCAAAGCTCCAAGGACAAAGAATAATCTGTATTGGAAATAGAGGAGGAGGAAGAAACTAAATGAGAAGGCAGAACCAGTTAAGGTTTGCAAGGTAAAAAAAAAAAAAAAACCCACTTATAAAAATATCAAAAGAAGTAAAGATGAGAGTTGAAGGAGGGTTAGAAGAAAGGTTTCAGCAAGTCTTTGAAAGAGGTGAAGCACAAATTTTGAAAGTTGATATGAATAGCTAAAATTATTACCATAATAGATGTCTTTTTGAAATACTCTAATGAGAAACAAACTTTGCATAAGCGGGAAGTAGTATTTGATTTCTGTTCAGTTATTTTACAGGCAAGGCTACATATGGAAGTGTTAAAAGCTAGGATGACATTTATTTTCATAAATAAATGGTTTGGGGGATTATGACATGAAGACAATTAGACAACCTCTGAGAAGCACTTTAAAAGACCCCTTGGGAAGTATGAAAAGATCAGGAGGAAAACACTGATACCCTAATTTTGAAATATATAAGAATGAGTGATTATAGCAATTGTCACCCAGCAGAGCACTTAAAAATTACTTTAATTTCAGACACTGAGAAAAAAATTACAGGAATTAATACCACTGACCAACCCTCAGAGACAACACCATACTTACTGAACCAGTACTTCATAGGACATTAGAGGAGCTAATACAAACTGAAATAGGACCCTTCCACAACAAGTAAATCTTTTCTCTGAAGAAGAAACCCCTTCCTTCTCTATCTGGGAAACTTTGCTCCACCTACTATGTTTCATGGCACCTTGTAATATTTGCATTACCTGTAACCAGCTCTAGAAAGTTCCAGTTCCTCCTGTTGGGGAATTACTACCTCAGTGTTAAATAGATGTTAAAATTTTGTCCCTGGCCCACATGACATCCTTGTTGCTAAACTGGATTTGACAGATGGACCACTCAATGGATAAGGAATTGGCTGCATGGCAGTTGTGATCAATGGCTCAAAGTCCAAGTGAAGAGCAGTGACAAGTGACACTCTGCAGAGGCTGGTTTCTTGCAAAATTAAGTCAAAGATTTTTATTTTTCATTTCTAAGTTTACACTACAATTTTTCTCTCTTTGGAGGAAATAGACAGTAATATTAATGCTCTATTATCATAAATACTGTATTTAGTGGCTATACTATATTCGAAGTAGATAATTTGTTGATACTTACTGGCTGTCATATTTGTGGCATCTACAGCAGGACACATTCCTTACGGTGTGACCAGAGGTGTGCTATCCAACTAGAGGTATTCCCTGGGTCTCACCTCGATCATTCCCTAGGCAGAGACTGCAAGGACTGTCAGGCAACTCAGATCAGGCAACCGAACACAGAAGAACACGTTCCATTATGTGACACCACACGCGGTCCTCATCTGAGCAATGCTGTCATCTTGTCCAAAGAGCAGGAGCAGATCCCCTTGCTCGTGTGACAGGAGGGGATTTGCAGAGTTCTAAAGTTGGGGCAACAGGGAATAGATGAGCATGACCAGGGGACTGCTCAACAGGGAACTCCAGCAAGCCATACCCACCACCCCACAGGCACTGGGATGATTTTTCCACTCTACACAACATTCCCTAAGATGGGATGGCCTCTTGATCTACGTGGTAAAATTATTTATTTTCTTCATTCTTCTCTTCCCTTTTCTTCCCTCCCAATAAAGCTTGAATAATCTCTAAACCTTTTGTGGTAACTGTGGGTATTCTTTAATTTTCTTTTCTCAGTTTGCATAACTCCAAGATAAATTTAGCAAGAAACTCCTTCTGTAATGCCCTCAGGATAAAAAAGAAGAAAAGTGAGATTTAAAAGTAAATGAAAGATGACAGCTAAATCTTTAAAATCACAGAAACACTAATCCCTGTTAACTATAGCATCTCCAAATCACATGAGTTATCTGATCAGAGCATGTTATTTGTCCTTCTAGGTAGAGAGATGTATTTTGGAGAGCTCCAGCGTGAGCCAGTAGTATTGTACTTAGAGGAAATAATTAAAATAACTGTAATCACTACCCAGAAATACTTACAATTTAATTAAAGGCAAGGTTTCTTTGTCAGTGTCTAACTACAGCTCTCTGTGGATGCGATTTTCAGAAGCACTGAAATTTCAGAGGGAATAAAGTAATTTTGGTCGTCTTCTTTGCCAAGCTTCCAATTCATGAGAAACGCTGACTATATACAAGTATATCTTGTTCTCAGATGGTTTTTTAGGTCATTAAACCCAGTCCCTTGTTCCAGAAGTCAAACACATAATTCAACATTTTTTACAGATATGGACTGAGACCCATGCCAGCTACAGAGGTGTCCTTCAGCAGCAGCAGAGAAGGTGACTGCGGCCAGGTGGTGATGCTGGGTCACACTTGGTCAGCTCTGTAAGCACCTAGTGCCACAGAAGTGAGAAGGTGAAGCTTGGCTCAGAAAACGCTCCTTGAAAGGTTTGAAACAAGTGCCTTTCCCTGCTTTTAGATGTCATGCAAACCAAAGCAAGCAACTCTCCTGCTCTCACCCCTTATCACAGCTGTTCTTGTCAAAAGATGATCATTATCATTGCATATGGGAAGCCAAATGAGCATTAAACAAATTCAAGCTCAGAGCTTTCTTTTTTGCAAGATAACATCAGATATTAGCCACCATTTCTTGCCTCATCACATGCTGATCTACTCAGTAATCATGATTTTAATTACAGAAATCTGTCTCTGGCTATTTTCTTGCATAACTACCAAAAGGCATGAGCACACTGAACTTGACTAGAGTAGAGATGTGTTATACACAAAATCCAAATCAGCATAAGCTTTTCAAACTCTCCAAAGTTCATGTGTGCTGAGATCCTTAGGTTTACATCAAGGTGTTTAAAAATACAGGTTTGTGGCTTTCTTTTAACTCTGACCCTGGAAGGATTTTTGGTAATTGGAGACATATGCATATATCTGCATATGCAGACACTTGCCAGCATTATATGAAAGGAGATGTTTATGCTGGCAGTTTCCAAAGTGCTGGCTCTCACCTTTGAAAGCTTGTTGCAGGGAAAGCTGATGAAGGATCTGACCTGTGACCTTCAGCTCCTCACAGAACAACTTCAAGCAGTTCAGAAGTCTGCTTACTTCTGATAAACTCTCCAATTTGATGGCTTAATAACCTCCATCTGGTGAGCCTTTAGCCTGAACCGGGCAATCCCTCAGGTTAAGGCCTTCTCAGAGGTTTCAGCATTTTCCCATTTGCACTTCCAGTCCCAAACAGAACCAGAAAGAGGTTGACATTATAAAGATTAAAAACACAGATAAACTCAGTTCTGTTGCAGCAGGGAGCAGAGGCAGTGGTTTAATCCTTATTCAAACATAAGGACCTTGCAAATCCCTCTACAGTGTCCATGTTCCTGTCTCTCCAAGGTACTGGTTTTTACAGTGATACATGGGCAGCAGCTACTTAGTTCTCAGCAGAGTACCCAAAATCAGAATTTGAATTTCATTTCTCAAAATCCAAAATCTTTACCTGATATTTTGACAGCCTGTGTGAGGATGGCTGCCTGTGTGAAGACACTGCTGCTTCCATGCTTCAACACCAGTTAATGTGATGCTGCCAAAATGCTTGCTTCTTTTACTGCTATTCCATAAGTAGATGCCATAGTAAGTCATTTCCTCTCACATTAAGTACCCTGTTAATTTACATTAATTTTTGCACAGGTTTAAGTTACGATGGAAAAAAATTAAATAATGTTTGCTAAGGCTGGAGCCAAAATAGTTTCAGTCCTTGAGATGCATGAGGCTCACTAGCATACCACATGAACAGCTGACAGCACCCTAATCTAGGAAAAGCTTGGAACAGAGCTAGACTCCGAGTGGCCCAGTCCAAGAAAACATGATGGGACACAAGCATCAAGCCCTTCCCACTGCAGAAAAATTAGTTCAGTTTAGCTTCTTCATTAGCCAGCTTTTACTACCAAATACAATATACAGATTAAATTAAGATCTTTAACAAGATGATTAAAATATAGATTCAAAGGATGCAGGGAGGAAAAAGCAGACAGTGATAATTAATAGACATAAATACCCATGGAGGCAACTGAGAAACAGTTTTTGTGATGTAGCATAGTGAGTTTGGAAGGCAGAATGTTGTGACACAGGGAAGACAGTAGTTCCCAAGCAAATTATTCTTCGCAATTTGCAACCCTTTACACTTTATTAGCTTCCATTATTTCTCTCTTCAGTGCCAGCTCCCATCTCTTTCAGTAGTTTCACAAACAGGAGTTTTTCAGGCCTTAATATATTTAGGAGGGTTGTTCCAGATGCTATAATACCAAAACTCAAAAAGAATTTGCAAGAGATAGGCTTCTAGGGTAGGCTCTCTGCGTCTCTCCTTTGAGGACTCTGTCTCTGCATTCACTGCAAGGGAGATTAAGCTCCCAGTCAACGCAATTCCAATGCCTGAAGCCAGATGATGCAAAGCCTCCCTGCTCCAGCACCACTCCTGTTCTCTTTAGCGCTTCCCGTGCGCAGCACTCCACATGCCAGCTTGGAAGGTCACAAGGAAGACTTTCAGTTCACATCCAAAGACATGACTTAGAGCACTGCTGAGCACTTGCCAACTTAAATCTCTGAAGGCAAGGCAGAGGGACGGTTGGAGATAATTCAAAGACAAAATTATAAACAAAGTCTTTCACAGCAATACCATGCTGATGCAACTGCATCTTTCGAAACCGACTGAATGTCATCCCCACTTCCATACTGAGAGAGCCAAGCAGCAAGCAAGGCAGAAAACACAACTGCCATCAAAGCCAACTCCTCTGCAGTAAAGCTGAACCCATAGAAAAAGTCGACAGCCTTGGCTTGCTTTTAATTTTTATAACATACAGCTTGCCCTAGTTTATACAGGCTGCAGCATTAGACAATTAGACATGCTGAAGTATCATTATTCGCCTGACTCGGAACTGAACATCCTGTCTTTGCTCCCCTTCCCTCCCCTGAGCGTGGACCCTTATCCTCATTTTTGCAATTCTCACAGAATAGCTGCCCTGCAATGATAATTATTCCCCTGTTTATTTGTTTTAATAGCTGTATTTTCTAAAAAAAAATGACATTATTTCTCAACAATCTTATTTGAAAATTTTTGCCTAGCAGATTTCTTTCAAGCAGTCTTCTTCTATTCTCCCTCTTTGTAGGGAAAGGAATTACTTGAAGTTAAGGTTGCCAAATTTAACCTCACAAGCTAAATATATCATAGAATTATAATGTTTCTTGGAAGTTACTAACCTTTTGAAGAAAGTGTCAAAAAACAGGAGAAAGGGGGGTTAGAGAAAAATCAACAGCTGCAAATACTTTATAAAGCACCCCTCCTAGAAGGTTTACAGCTTTTTCCCAAGGCATAGAAACAATGCTTCCCCTGTGACCTTGAATAGAATTAATATAACGGAAGGATCACAAACCACCAGATACTTGTAAAATGTCTAACACTTGATGAACTTTGCCAGAAAGACTGCACTTGTAAAACTGCACGGTATCTAGCAAAACACTGAAATGCAGTACATACAGAATACTTGTGAATGGACATTGGAAGACCTTTTTCTCTAAGTTATTTTAAATTGTATGCTTTAAGGCAACATGAGCATCCCGTACTCATGCCAATGAATCAGGTCATGTGATCATGTGTTCCTATTTATTTACAATATCAGATAATGTTGGAGAGACACTTAAAATTGCTTTGCTGTGACTACTTTTTGTCTAAACCTACACTGCATTAGTTACCATTAATACTGCTCTGTGGCACCAAATGGCAAGAAAAATAGCCACTTATTTTGAAAAATGCCTAAAAATGACAGTACTTTAACATCCATCATCTTGCTCCTTGAAGCCCTAAGGAGTTCTTAGCTTGCTTTGGGAGGCTTAGAACAGCTATCACTAATAGCAGATATGCCCTATTTTTAGATCCACCTGCTTGTGACATACAGCTTCCTAAAACCAGTTTCAGTTTATCCTTAATTTTTTTTCTTTTTTGAACATCAGGCATTTGTAGTAGAGGGGCAGGTAAGAGAAAGAAGAAATCACTCAGGCTACAATTTCTTACCTAGATACTTAAGTTCTTTTTCTTAAGGTTTACAGGTAAGTTTTGGAGATTTCATTAACGTAATTGCAAAAGCAAAGCAAGTGAAAAAAACCTAAGTGTAATTTACCACACTAAGTTTATTATGCCAAACACTGGAATTCATGGAGCATTAAAACAGAGAAATTACTTATCCTGCTAATTTAGTTTCTTTCCCTATACATTAAATAATACTAACTGGCAACTAGTTAATGAGCAACCCTCACATTAGGATAAGCATAATCACTGTACACCTTTTCTGACATGACTTATGCATTAAGGCTTTATCACCTCTGAGAATCAGTATTCCTGAAACCGAACACACGTTTCCAAGCTGCCCAGACTAGAAAGAGTGAAGACTAGTTCAGCATATCCAGCCCAGACAACTTCAAGTTCTGCTCAGGGCCCTTGCAATTACTCCAGAACTGGATTAATCTATGGATTTATTTGGCAAGTTCAGCGCTTTCCTGTCTCAAGGGAGACTAAATAGTTCATGCTCACTGTACAGCTCAAGAAGTAGTATCTTCTCAGGCAAAAGCTGGTGAGTTTGCTGCAGCTGAGCTTAGCATTTCAGAGCCTCCTTATTTCTTTATTCCATCCACCCAGGCAAGCCAGAGTAGTACTTGGAGTTGAAATCTGCAGGTATTTCTTCTCCAGGTTGAACAATTGTGTTGCTTTGAAGCTGTGCTATATTTTTACTCACATTTGTCCAGTAGAATAATCACATTTGAGCAGAGAGATAGTCACAAGGGACCTATTTTTCTCCAAAAAGCCATAAAAATTTCAGACCATGGGTTAAAACAGCCAACCTCAGAAAACCGCAGCAATTAGTTAAAAACAGGCAGTCAGGTTGCAATTCCCCACAAACCATCAGGAGTTACACCGCAATCTCTTGTGTTATTCCCAGTTTCTGGAAGCTCAGCACGGTGCTGCCACTTGCAGATCCTGAAGGGTGGGGAGCCCAGCAGGCTGCCCTTGCATCTGTGCTCTTACCTCTCCTGTGTGGACTTCCTGCAGCATAAGGGAACAGGATGTTCATCATTAGTCAGCCACCATCTGTAGCCAAAACATCAGATGGCAATGAAATAGGAGAGGGGAGTTACTCTTCTCTTCCAACCCTACTTTTTCAACAAGATGGAGGCAATATTCAAGGCATGAGATGAAAGAAAAGATGGCTATGGTAGGATGAAATTTCTTTCTACAGATTCAGGTGGCCAAATGTTGCTGAAGTTCATAGATGGACAAACTCGGGGATTCTCTGTGCCCTATTCTTGAACACTCCTTGAAAGTCAAATATCAGAAAAGCTGCATTTGTCTGCAACAAGGGTCATTGTTTGGGGCAAAATATATTTTAATACAAGACACATCTCAGAATAAAAATATGCAGACAAGAAAGGGATATTATGCAGAAGAGAGAAATAGCCCATTAAACTGAAACACCATTTCAAAGTCCCATATCACTGTGGATCAGGATTTTAAAAAAAGCCTGCTCTGAGTCAACTGGTGCTGATTTTTTTCCCTAAGGATCTCAGTAGCCAGTTCATGAAACTGTTTAGTTGCCATAAGAAGTTAGTAAGAGTTTAACTTAGGGACTATTTTACAAGAAAACTTGGTTCAAAAGACCAAGACAGAAGAACTTAGTGAACACAAAATCTAATCTTGTATATTTCACCCACAGCCTTTATAGAGGACTGCAACATGACTCAATGTCTCATGTGAACATGCACCAGTATTAACAGAATTCTTCAGACTCAAAATTAGCCCTTAAGCAGATAACCAAGTATTCAGCAGTATTGAGCCCTGTATTCTTCCAACACTACACAAGTGCTCAAGGAAGTTAACTTGATTTGGATGATAGGCCAGCTTTTTTTCAGGTTCACAGACCTCTGGAGGAGACCAGCCTTGATGGCCTGTTTACCTGACACCATAGCCTACTTCACAGAAAGGGACTGGCCCTAATTAGTAGAGGATAATAAAAAAATAAATTTGGAAGAATTATGTCAGCTCCAGGTTTATACTGGACTGGGCCACAGAGAGGAGTGCACTAACAGAGACAAAAGAAATCCGAGTACCTAATTCATTCTCTTACACCCTTCGTATCTTTAAGTGTTATGCTTAGACCAATTTTAGGTATCCCAGACTGTCTCCTGCACTGCTGGAATTTAATCCGTCGTATTTAGAGCTAATCTCTAGCATGTCTGTCCCACACAGCAGTGTAACCAAACCTGGAGTCAGTGGGACTTTTCCATATTCTTGGGCAGGCAGAAGCAACTCTGGATGCTTTTAGGAATCCTTTTATGAAAGTCATCCCACAAACACAGAGTAAGAAAACAGGAAATCAGTGTAGTGCTCTCACTTCTTTATAATAAAGAAATAGTTATTAGACTTCCAGTACATTAGAATTAACATATTAATGAAATAGAAAAATTA
Source organism: Platysteira castanea (assembly GCA_013397175.1). Taxonomy (NCBI): domain Eukaryota; kingdom Metazoa; phylum Chordata; class Aves; order Passeriformes; genus Platysteira; species Platysteira castanea. The sequence continues at coordinate 787,201 of VYXC01004204.1, read as the reverse complement.
ACACTTAGCAGAGACTATACATAGCATCTAAAAATGTATCACTTCTGAATTGCAATGGAGATTGATAAAGATAGAGCTTTATACAGTATTTAGTCATGGATAAATAATGCAATTAATCATGTGCATGTGAATTGCAAAAGAGAAAGAATATTATCCCTTCATGTTCTGTAACACTGGCAGCCTTAGGTTAAATATAATTTCAAGGTGTTTCTTAGCTGAATCTAGTATTCCACTCTTTTGAGGAAAATGGTTAGATCCCACTTAAAAGACCAATAATCCTGCAAAGAGGACAACCACATTACCACAAGCAACTAAGAAACACTCCAACAATCAATTATTAGAAAATATTTACCAACAGGCCTGGCATGCTCTAAAATAATTTGACATTATTTTATAGTAGTCGCAGGATATGTTGCTATTTAAATCACACACAAAGCACAAGAGAACAGCTCTCAGCAAAAAAACAGTCTCTTGGGAGAAGCTCCAAGGCCCTCACCACAATAACACATTTCAGAACATGTCCCTCACAGTTGACATTACACTGGGACTTTGATTACAAGAATAGCTGATTTTTTAGGTTGACAACAAAACAGGGAGGACCGGGGAGGGTCTTGACTGGAACCCCTCTGAAACTTTTTTTTTTTACAACAGCCAAAGCAAGCTTTTGGGCACAAAGCATTTTCAGTACAAAACACTTCATTTGAGGGTGCTTGGAAGAGAATCAAGTGAAGAAAAGGGCCAGATGCACAGAACCGCAGAAGGCCTCTGCATGTCCCACTTACTCACAAGCAGATAGAGCACTCAGCCTGCCTCAGATCCCTTCTCTCCCTGGGAATGAATGAACACTCATCATGAACACAGGACTGTGCTGGCTAGAGGCACTTAGAGTTACCCTGGCACTACAGGAGATGGACACCCAGAAAGGTGCTGCTGGGGGTCACTACACAGTCCAGTATAAATCGGGAACAAGTTCACAGAGGCAGAGACCAGCTCTGTCTTAACAGCTTCACAGTAGTGGGGGAGGCTGCCTCTGAAATGCTTAGCTTGCAGGTTTCCCCAAAGTACAAGTTTCATGTATAAAATGCTTAGATACCAGAAGTAATCAGTGGAATCTGGTCTTTTCCCTCAGTGAGGAATCAGGATAGTTCCCCCAAAGATAGAGCCTCTTGATTCTAGGCTTCACTACATCCTCTTAGCATCAGGAAGGAGGACTAAGGGGTGCCCTTGCTTTTTGTCTTGCCTCCTCCTGCCCACCTAGCACGGTGGTGGAAGGCAGCAGCTGTAGATTGACGTTTCCACAGCACCATCTCCTACAGCAAACAAGATGAACAAAATCAACCCCTTGAGAGGAGCCCTCCCCTTAGCACTTACCCCCACTGCCACCCCAACCACCACTTCCTCCTGCTGTACATCCTGTCTACCCAAAAAGTCCATTATAAGCTGGATAACAAACTTTACCTAGGATATCAAAAACTTCTAACCTGGGGAAAATATGACCTTTCCTCTACATTTCCTCCAGTCTGCTCTTGTTGCTCCCTTCTCTGAAGGGGCAACTAATTTGGAGGCAAACTGAGGGCAGGGACCTGCAGGCCACCCCTGAAGAAGGTGGTGCCCACAGTTTAACGAGTGAACTGGCTGGAGACTGGCCTGCTCATGTAAAGTCATCCCAGCCTCCTGAGGCCTTCTGCTTCTGCTCTCAGGGGGAGAGGGATCAGACTCCCCTTTCTATGCTTGGGAGGTTAAGCCTTAAGTATAGACTGTTGTGGTGTATTATTGAAAATATCAGCCTTCCAACTCTATCACTCACCACAGTAACACATTCCTGCTTTGGCATTCCAGAAAGGCTTCTGTGACCCTCGGCACGTTCTGCACCCCAGTACTCTGTAACCTCCAGGGAGCACTGATGTTCTGTAATGAAAACAAGCCCTTCCTTTTCCTCGCTGTGGGGCAGGCACTGTGACTCAGCACAAGCTACTGTGTGAATAAACATGGTGGGGACAGGTCCACCTTGACGCAGACAGACCTTTGGCACCCTTCTGGTGGTGCCAGAGAGCACTGGTGGGATCTCAAGTGCTCCGTATGCCTGATTAAAGGTATTTTTGTGGTGCCAGGGACATGTAAAGTAGCCTCAGAATAAATGAAATCAGGCTGAGCAAGGACAGAAATGCTACCATGGTATTTCTGTGGGAACTTTCCCAAAAGTCATCTCCCACTGAAACTCTACTCTGCTGATGCTGGTTCTGCTGGTCACATGTGGCTCCCAGATCTTTTCAGCTCATCAGCCTCTGAACATATGTGATGGCGTCTCTGTGTGGTGGAAAAAAAAAAAAAGGAAAAAAGAAAAAAGGTGGCTCCACTTCCAGCTCCACAAAGGATATGAGCAAGCTGTGTATGCTTCTGCAGCCCATGTCAGTCAGTAAAATTAGATCCTTACATCCCTCTCCCTTGAAGACAAGTAACTAGCTGCACATCAGGCTGTACAGGGCTCTGTTAGAGGCACGAGTGCAGCAGGGAAGAAGAATGCTGGCTTGGTTCTGCCATTGCCAAGGTCTTTCCGACAGCTGGTCATCTTGGAGAGCAGCAGTGAACAGTCTGCAAGGGCTGTTTGGAGGTATAATGGGCACTTCTCAGATTATTATGGTATAAATATATATATAGTGCTTTCTTTTAATTATGATTCTCTGATGAGCTTTTTTTTCAGTAAAACATAGGAATAAAATACCTGCACTTTTGTAATTACTTTAAATTATAGATTTATTTTTGTTTGCCTTTTATTTGTTTTAAGATGAAAGCAAACAGTCCAAGGTTATCCTGAAGAGAAGCTAGGTATGTGAAGCTTTTGTTAATTCAGCCTACAGGGAAAAAGTAAACTTCTTCAAACTTTTTAAAGGATGTTTCATACCATAATAAATGCAATAGAATCAACTGATTGATTTTTTGAGAAGGGTTAGATTGGCTAATTTCCCATAGATATGGCCAGTACTGCTTCTGGTGTCTATGCTGAAAGTTATACTCACAAGCCTTTTACAGAACTGCTACCATTCCATGCAAATTCTTTTGCAAACTGTATTAGAAACATTCACTATGATCTTTTTACCCTCTGTCCCTGTGTCCCCAGTGAAAGGGAAGTTGATTGAAAATGCAGAGACCAATGAGCACTTCTATGGAGTCTAATCTGAGGATGCCTCAAACACTGTGTCAATCTGGATATTTGCTGACCTTTTTTCCCCCCTTTAAATTAAATCAAGGGCATTCAATTTAAAAAAAAAGGAAAAAATCCTCCTGAAAGGGTTAAATTTTTCCCTTACAGCTTCTCTAAGCGGAACTTATATTCTTAGTCTGACTTAAGGATATGGAATAGAAAGGCTGCCAACATCTGTTGTGGTCAGAGACAGATAAAAGAGACTAATTCAGAGCTGGAAGAACCCATGTATAGCATTCTGTGTTGCATTACCCAATCCATAAAAGCACGCAAAACAGTATTCATTAGCATGGGAGATGGATGCCCACCTAAACTTCTTCACCGCAGAGACCCAGGAGTTTCACATGTTTATAGGTACCCCCATCATCTCACAGAGGGCACAACATCAAACATTTAACTTCTAACTGGGGAATACCAAGCTGAGAACACTTCAGAAACACTGGGTATATAATCACACTGCTGTATATCGGGGGTGAACGAAAGAAAGAAGAGAGACAAGTGATTTATGCGCGTGCCAAGCATGGGAAAAGTTAGCATGGAACGGATTAATATTCTAAGTAACTCTGGATGTGGATTAGCCCAAACTGTATTAAGGTAGCCTGATCAAGAGTATCCACATAGAGATGTGAAGAAAAGCAAATGCAGTTTCATTCACACTCCAACTCAGTTATTAAACACACTTCATGTAGGCAAGCCTGTAACTTACTGCGATCAGCAACTGTTTACAAAGAAGCCAACTGCATTATGACAACATATGATGGGCACACAGTCAAAGCCAACTCAAAATCTACAGACTGCAAAACTACCATGTCTGTCTTTACTTTTGCCAGAACTGATTTTACTATAGGAAGATAACTTCAGTATCTGAAGCGGAATTCAAATGACAGCTATTTTACTAAAGGAAGGGAAATTACAGGCAGGCAACTTGATTACATTACAAGTGAGACTGAAGCCTGCTGTTCAGTATCTAAATGTTGTTTTGGTGCCTGCTCTGCTCTCTTTATTCCAAGGAAGCAGCCAGTAAAGTCAGTAGAAACTCTGCCCAAGGAAGGGTGGGCAGCCAGCCTGCCTGTTGTGTCATAAAACAAGGTCTACACCTCACCTTTTGTTTGTATCAGTAGGGAAGATTCAGGCATAGAACTAAAATTCCCCTGGGCAAGGGGACCATGGCATGCAACGAGTCAAAACTTCAACAGTTTAGATAAATTCTCTTCTAGATACCCCCAACCATTTAAAAATTCACTTTGCGCTTCTCGGTCTTAATAGCCTGCAGAACCTCACTGAACATTTATCCTTTGATACAGAAAACTCAGGTGGAATGGACGTACCAAGATCCTCCAGCCCAACCGCTGACCAAAAGTTAACACACAGTAAGAGCATTGTGCAAATGCCCCTTATCACTGACAGGCTTGGGACACAAATCACCTCTCTAGAAAGCCTATTAGGGTGTCTGGGCACCCTCTCAGCTTCCTAGTGTTAAGCCTGAAGCCTCCCAGCACAGCTTTATCAGATTATAAAGCACTGGCTTGCACCTAGGACTGGATCAATAATTAGGAATTCTTAACAAACACCAGTTTCTTCTCATTTACTTTTCATTGCACATGCCTTTCACTAAACAGGCATACATTTAAAGGCTGGCTTTGCTAGCTCACCCATCGCATTGTCAACCTTCTTATTAAATCCAATTTTTTTTCTACTCAATAGCACAATTATGTATTAAATTCAAAGAATTGTTAAATCATATTTATTGAGGTTTTACCACCGTTGGAGACACATATTTTGCAACATTAAAAGCCTCAAAATATGTTTTAAATTATTTATAAGTATTTATTTTGTCATACTGTTTGGTTTTGGTTTTTTTGCAAATATAAATGTTTTGAATAACTGATCTTTACTTCAGATGCATGGAAATCAATTATTTAAAATATATTTTGAAATTTAAACAACTAAACCATGTCTACCTCTTCCATAATCTCGGCCTGCATGTATTAAAATCAAGATGCACACTGCCACTTAAAGACAACTTGCTACAGCTAAATGAAGTATCTGATACAGCTCTTAGATCTCACTGCCTGTATCCCAGTTAAGTAAGCCCAGGAGGCTGATAGCAGCCTTTGTGCAAAACATGATCCAGTAGGATTTTGCCATCCCAAACCTGCCAGGCTCTAGATCTGTATTCCTGCGACTGCAATGGCAGCTCCTTGCAAAAAAGGCAGGGTCTGAGCAAGAAATAGGAGGCTTTAGCACACCACACAAGTTCTTCGTGTTCCACAGTCCAAACCAGGCTTATCTGGAGCCAATTTACCACGTGTAATTTATACCAGATCCTTGCTGGAATGACTTGCACTCTTGCGGCGCTTCAGATGTACATCCAAGAGCGAGCTGCCCCTCTGGATGGGTGTTAATACAGAGGTCCAAGTACAAAATCCAGCACCCAGAGACACCATGCGGCTCTTTAGCTCTCCTTGAGAGAAGCTGAGCCAACAGCTCAGCAGCTGGGCTACACGCATCCATGGATGTGCCACGATGTATCCCTCCGACATCTGACAGGTACAATACAGGTTATTTTCTTCTTTTTAAGATTTGACAGTGTTCTTAAATAATGAGATCAAATAGCTATAATGAGGTTTTTTAAGCCTAAGAAATTTGGGATTTTAACTTAGCTATAATTTCAGAAGAACAGACCTGGTCCTTAGAGATGCTGAGCACTGGATACACATAATGGAAGAAATGCATGAGGAATATACAATTTTCTCATGAATCTGTAAGACCCCGGTAGCCTTTCACCGTGTTTATGAGCATGAAATTGAGAAGGCACTATCTAACAGTCTTGTATGTCTCATGCCCAACCTATAAGTTGCATACCTGAACCACTCCACATTGCCTGTGGAGCGATAGCAGCCACCCAGGAATATCCACCGTAAGTGAGGGAGCAGTGCTATGGAAATCAAACACTGAAGGCATGTCCCCAGTGCACCCTGCAATGCAGTGCAGACACCCAGCTCCCAGAGCAGAAGCAGCCCAGACTAGGCAGCATCAAGCTCAGCAGTTGACCTCTCTATCAACACTGAAAGAGACCCAAAATAAGCAGAACTTAGATAATTTTATTGAGATTACAGCATCAGAAGTCCTTAACAAAAAAAAAAAAAGTAACATTCTTGTTAATTTTTCTTCAGAATGGTAGGAGCAGCTTTTGTTCAACCCACTGCCAAGCTTTCTAGATATTAATATACAGAAGGTAGATGATATTCCTCTGCAAGTATACACTACTGTGCTATCAAAAGACAACCTTTAGCAGTCTCCCACCACCCCTGTACCCTCACTATTTTCAGCAGGGAAGCAAAGCCTAACACCAAAGAGGCAGGGAGCAGAGTGGTGAACATAAAGCTGCCATGTCCTAGATCACCACCCTAAATTCTAGAGCATCCTTTTCGCTTGAACAGAAGGAAGGAGCTCCCTCACACTGCATGGCCAGCAGTTCCTGAACTGCCAAGCAAGATACCACACTGGCAGGACAACACAAGCCTCACCAAAATTATAGCAAGTAGATTTTCATTAGCTAAATATGCAAATGGGTTATGCCAACAACACGTCAGGTTCTCAGTTATTCATTTTAACAGGCCCCCTCCCCTCTGGGAAAGGGCTAGGGATCTTTCCTGGATAGTTTTTGCTAAAGTAGCAGAAATTGTTACAGCATCAAGTATAGCATCAGTATTTCATGGTCTCATATTGCAAACCCTCAGCCACACACAGTCACACCAGCTTTGATATTTATCAGTGATAAGAAAGTTCTTTTAAATCCTCACAGCAGTCAAAACACCCCCACCAGAGAAAGCCTGGAGGATACCAAGGAGAAAGGACAAGGCTGGATTCATTATTATTTTAACACCAGCCCACTCTTTCAAATCAGCTGATACTTCTGAAGGCTGTTTGAGTGGTGGAACTGTTTCTAGGCTATTAATTTGGTGTAAGTATTTACCCTGAATAATATTTTTGTGATTCAGCTGCCAGATCTCTTTTATCTGTAGCAATTTCCAGTTAGTAGGTGTCATTTGCACATTGCTTTACATATATTTAAGGTTTTATGGATTAGCCGTGTGTTTCCCAGCTTTGTAACAGATTTCCAAGCCTCTTGCAAGAGCTGATTCAGCAATAGGACACCATAGGCTACAATATCATCTAACGTATCTTGGGCAACAAATACGCATTTTGACTTTATCCCTGACACTGCATCAAAGGTGTAAATTATTAGGAATACCAGCTTTAGGAAAATACCAGATGTTTTTGCTCCCAAAAGACCACATATTAAAATAAGAGTTAGTAATGAAGAACATGCCTACAGCTTTCCATGGACTGCCACCATTTTAAAATGTTAAAATAAAGGAATGCCTTTTCATTCTTTAACCCTTGCATCCATGGATTTTACGGCAATTTTTACAGTCTCCCTCTAACATCACCTCTGCTTGGCACCAAGCAGCCACACAAGACAAGAACCAAGCCTCAAAAGACTTACAGTTAAATACAAAAGAAAAATTATCTCAGGGGAAAAAACCTTGTAAGATCAATAAATATTATGCTCCCATTTCATAGGTGCATAGAGAGACCTCTCTGTGCTACGTTTAATAGACATAGCCTAGAAAGTAATCCAGGACAGGCTTTATCCAGGCTGGGGATCAACACAAGCCAGAAAACACAGAATTGACTCAGTTCTTCAAGCAATCATTTTTAAAAAGCCCCAAACTTCCACTTAAAACAAACTTGCACCAGTTTAGATATCGCTTACCCCCTCCTCCTTTTTCAAAGCCTCAGCTTTCTCCATTGTACGTCGAGGAGGGCAGCAATCACCCACAGCAGTCCCTGCCCACAGCACAGCAGGAAAGAGGGGAACCCACTTCCCCAGCCCCTCAGCCCTTTATAGTTTGTTTTGCCACCTGGTGTGAGACCCAGCTGGGATGAATCCTCCGGAACTGCTCCACCCAGAACACCAGGCGGTGTAATTCATGTAGCCTCATGGCTGTCAGAGTAGAAAAGGAGTCAATCCATCCCCTACTGCAGCAGCAACTCTGTCTGCTAACCAGGGCAGCAGCAAATTCTGCAGCAGGCCCAGAAGAAAAGTGTTGTGAGCTCCTTGCGAAGTTCCTGCAGAAATCTTTCCAATATTCTTCAATTAAACAAAGCTACTCCCTCTCCTCCACGAATAACACCTTCCCAATGAAGTCCTGCTTGCAGTCAAAATGAGACCGGTACTTTGGCACAGACCTTTCACAAAGACCACAAAAAGAGTTGAAAGTTGTCAAATGATAGGGAAGCGCCAACATTTCCCCATGGAAGAGAAGAAGCTACGAGCAGAAGCCTAAAAACAAAAGGGTTGACTTTTGTTTACAGTACTTGACTGTGAGAGCAAACTGGGCCACTCATTTAGGGCTGGATCCTGCTCCCTGACTGCGCAGCTATTTTTAACTTCTGTGTTTTTGTAACGAGTCTGGCTCTGAACTTTGCTACAGCTCCTCGTACAAAGAGAATTCATAGACTTTCAGTAGGGCTGCCATGTTTTAGATTAGATGGCAATTTTATCTGAAAAAATGACAGGGAAAAAAGTGGCCTCTCTTACTTGGCAGACATGTGCCCTGTGTGTATTAGGTTATAATTTTTCACGTTGATGATGAAATACAGTCCCCTTGTTTTCAGTTGTTCAGCCTGCAGAGCTGGCAGAGCTCAGAGAGAGCATTTATATCTCACGGGTTTGCAGAAGACGTGTATGAAACTTGAAGGGTTTGTTGTCTGGTTTGGGGTTTTTTTTCTGGGCAAGCTGTTTGGGGGGAATTTTTTGGGGGGGTGGTGGTGTTGGTGTTTGTTTGGGTTATTTTTTTTATATTTCTGTGTGTAACAGGTACAGGGGGATCTGCCCTACAGCTGCCCAACCACGCTACTGTCTGTCTAGAAGCTTGTCCCATCCAGGACTCGCAAGATCTGTTCAGCTACCAGTAGGCAAAACATCATGGGACTCACATAGAAGTTAAATTTATGACATTCTCACATAAATCCTTTGCCTGCAACAGCTAGGGCTTTGAACAAAATTTGTGAGATTTATTGTAAGAATCATCAGGCACACAAAAATGCCACTGAGATTAAGCAAAAGCTTCTCGAGAAGCAGGTCTGCAAAGCAAGTGTGTATTTTGGCCACACCACGACCTCTGTCCTCTGGGCCTGTTGCCACAAGAGGCAGATTTGCCTCCCCTGGCAGTGAAGCCCAGTGCCAGCAAAGGTGTCCCAAAAGTCGTGGTGTTGACTGCCACATGTATTGCACGGCACGTTGCTTCTAAGAAAACCTGGCAGAGGTGGTACGTCCAGGTCCCTGCAAAAAAGCAGGAGAGGACAGAGGAGGAGCAGCCCTCCCTGCCCAGGGGTGTGTGGGACAACCTGGTCTTGAAGACAAGCAACCCTCCTACAACCTCTGCTCCCTGCGTTCGTCTGGTGGCACATACCAGTAGCATTCCTCAAAGCTGGCCGCAACACCGATGACAGATGCAACTTAAAACTCTGTTCCTTCCCAGTGGCTCCCTCCAGGGTCTAGCTTTTAGCTTCCTGAACTTTAGGGGAGAGCTTTATTTGGGGGACAGTGAAGGTGTTGATAGCTTGGGGTTTTTTTACCATCTACATGATTTCATTAGATTCTGCAAGATAGAAAACTTCAGAAATAAAGCAGCCAAATACATAAATAAAAGTAGAGAAAAAAGAAAAGAAATGATGTCACCCTCAAGCAGTTCCATCAAGGGATGACATTTTAAATCACATCATGTCTCACACCCATTTCTTAGTGCAAAATAAATCACTTGAACAGAGTGCAAGCCAATTTTTACTTTAAAAAATGTTGTGTCCTAAGGCTCTCTTCTTGAACTTCAAAAGCATACTTCATAATTACTCTACCTATCAAAGGAAACTCAATATTTCACCTCCAACCTCCCTCTGCTTGTGTTATAATTTTTAATTGTTAATAAATTATATTAATTTTAAACCGGTTATTCTCTCTTGAAATTACATCTTTCAAATGGGTCTGCAAACTTATTTTAAATTAACATATTTACCTTAAAATTATATATCAGCAATTTGTTTATGACTTTTCTTGCCTCTTAATTCTTGTATTAGGATTTCAGTCTTTGGTTACCTTGTTTAATTTTATTTGAAAACTGTTGTCTCAATTTAAGAGTCAAAACCTATTTCATAGAGCTTGAGAACTCTGGCAAGCAAAAACTTTTATTTATCTGGCATATTTATATATTTTTATTTGGAGTCGTCGTTATGCACTGCAAGGTCTTTTGTCATTGCAAGCTTAAGAGAGATGGAAAATGTGGAGGTCTTGTTTGCAATCTAAAATCTGCTCTTACAGCTGCATGCAGTCACCCTTGAAGAATACAATACATCGGTGTTTTTAGCTGGGTTACATTATTTTCTTTAGATAGCAGGTGTTTTACTTATTGCACAGTCCTTGCAAATGCATTCAAGAAAGTCAGGCATGGCAGGTAGGGTATATTCTGTGGAGGAGAGGGTGCCTCTGGACAGGGAAGCAAGGTTCTGTGCATATTCAGGTGTGATAATGAAGGCGTCATTCTTCATAGATTCCAGCAGTCAGCATTTAAGAGTCCTCATTTATCAAGGCTGGTCACATGCTTAAATGGTCGAATAGCTATTGCAAAATGGTAGACAAATGTCAGTACATCGTTGCCAAAATGACATAAATCAGCACTCTTAAAAACTCCAGCATGCAGAAAATACCTTCATGGCAGGACCAGCCAAAATGGGTTGCAGAATCTTGTGCCTGAGAGCAACCTGTGCCGGGAAACAGGCAGGGAAGTTCACACCCAAGCAATGCTCAGCTGGCTTCCGAGGCTCTCAGCGTGGATCACGGTGGACTGGAGCACACTGCAAAGGGAAAACACATCCAGTTGGTGAACTCAGCTACGTGGCTGAACAAACCATTTCCCCACTGAAAGAAAAATCTTCCCAGAGATGCCTTTGGGATTTCTGAGCAGCACATAGGAAAGAAAAGCGATGCAGAGATTGGAATACGTTGCCATTGTTACATTAAGACCAGTGTCTACAGGATGCTATTCAGTGCCAGGTGGGTACCCCTTAGTCTGCAGGGTGATTTTTTAATAAAAAAGGTAAGATGAGGACTCTCTCACCACTCCAGTAAGTTACATACCTACATACATTTTTTTTTTCCCCAAGTATCAGTAGATGACTACTTTTTTTTTTGGCTGCTCTGGCTATCAAATCTATGAGACAAATAGCCTGTATCTCAGACTGCTAGTCCCCAAACCTGCCACATTTTGTCATCTTTCCCTCATTATTATGCACAACAATCTTCCTGTAAGAAAGAAACCTGGGTTTTGCTCTTCCGTCAGCCAAGGTCCCTGCTCACAATCAAATCCACCGAGACAATTACCTTTTGTGAGTCCTGGTGATGCTCTCACTGGTAGGTGGACTAAATCACAGCAAGATGTAAGAAGTACCAGCGCACCAAAGAATAGTTTCAGACCTGATTCATGGTCTTGAATAAATCTCAAAGCAAGCTCCCAAGTCCCAGCTCATCAAGATGAAAATGTAGCTCCTAATGCTCCCCATATGTTTCAAACAAAATTTTATGAATGAAAGATGGATCTTCTTCCCAGTTGCTCCCTTCTAGCGCAACCCACCCAATTCCAGATTAACCCACCTCCTTCTAGTTCCATCTCCTCTGTGTGGTCGAAAACAAAGCAGGGAGCTGCACCAACAGAGACACTGCAATTCTCCTTGCCAAAGGAGCAGGCGCATGAGGTAGAAGGCAACATTTGCTGGAAACTCAGATGTTGAAACACGTGTTTTTCTCCAGCAAAATGAAAGTGGAAAGAATCATGTGGAATGAGGCAGTGCAGTTCCTCTCTTTTATGTTGTGAGAGCTTCCAAAAGAGAAGTTTCTTTCAAACAAAAGTGAGGCATGGGTAGTTTTCCAAATGTTCTCGTTTATTTATGATAGTTGTCTTCATTTAATGAGCAACGTGTTTTCTCTCAAGTCTGGCATAGCCACTGGCTGAAGCAACAGATGTACCACACTGATGATCCTGAAGAACAAAAACACATCTGTCTGCAGTAGCTCTTTTGGACTCTGAGGACCAAGTGTACAAGCCTGTGGGAACTTCACAGAGACTTGAAGTCCTAATTTATTCATTGTTGATTTATTTATATACCTTTGTACAAGAGCTGTAGTGCTACATGATAATGTATACAGAAAATTTTAGGACATAAATTACATTTTTTCTGTATTTTAATATATCAAGCAAAAAAAAATTGAAGAGGCTTTAGTCATCTATGAAATGGCATGTTGTTAGATCTTTGTGTATTGAGGCAGGTATTGGACATTTTATAGTGTACACAATTGGCACACCTGGGAAAAAATGCATACCCTGCTAGCTAAAATGCCTAATCTCTTCTTTAGCACATTTGTGGTTTAATTACAAAACCTACTGAACAATTAAAATTCAGGTCAGCACACTGCAGCAATATCAGGCTTTGATGTGGGGTCAGTATTGGTCACAGTCCTGTACTCATTACATAGGTTAATCAATTTGGTAGAGTAAATATGACAGGACTGACCAAAAATCTATGTAATTACCATCGCTCTGAGAGCACAGGCAAGCACGGCTGGTTGATGTGTTGGAAACACGAGTAGTATTTTTTCTAAACAAGCAGAGATCCAGAGCTGTTAGTGTACAGCAGATTTGTTTCTTCCACGAGCAGCCCCTCTCATTGCTGCTGTCCCTCTGCACGTGTGACGTGCAGCAGGGTGTGCACCCCCAGGGTGCCAGCACCCTCACACACACAAACAGTCAAATCGTACCAATGGGCTGGTGACAGTGACCATCTCTGCCGCTGCAGCGTCCCCCTGGCCGGAGCTGATGATGTTCTGTGCTGGGAGGCAAAGCCCCTGCACCGACCTCGCAGCAGCAATCAAAGTAATGCACACATCGCCTCTCGTCTCTGAAGGATAAAGGCATGTGTGTGACAGTGGCACTGAAAGGGGCTGGGAGTGTGTGTCTGTGACTGCCCCAACCATCTTCACCCCCAGCCCAGCTCATGAGACCTCCTGGTTTTGGACACCTTTCAAACAGGAGCTGCTTAACAGAAATGGATCACTACAGCCAGATCAAGGATTGCTTTCTCTTGCCCAGACACAGATTCTTCTCAATCCCCAAATAACACAAACCCATCACAACCTTCAGAGAGGTCATTATTCCTCCAGCTTGAGGGATGTAAAAGGCAAAAATGTCAAACCCGTCTGAACTGGAGAAGAGAGATTGCTGCTGGTTTTGCGTAGGATGCACAGAGTGTGCTTCCTGCCCTGAAAGTCAGAAGTTACCAGGTTGTTCAGCCTGGGATTTTCAGAATAGTCACTGAATTTCCCCTGAAAACAGAGTGACAGCAAGAAGGTTTGAGCTGGGATTTTTGCAACAGTCACCAACCTCCCAGGGAAATTCAGTGAGAGCTGAAGAGTTTTGATCCCTCGCATTGAAGTTGATAGCAAATTAATATGCATTTCCATGGGGGCAGGAGTAGGTCTGGGTGCCACAATCCCATAAGCTCTTGTGAAAATCACAGCCTTAAATATGAGGGGTTAGGTGATTTTTTCTAACTCTTAAAAATATATTAGTCATAATTTTCTTCTGCCTTTCAGTTTCTATGAGATAAAAGCAGTCTGGCTTTACAAGCAGCAAGATTTACCAAAATAGTTCAGGAGAATTTTAAACCATTTTCTACAGTATTTCCGAATATTTTTCCCAATCTTTTTCTCTGTAAAAAGTGTGCCATACAGGATGTAGGACCGGGAGCACTGTCCCGGCCGAGCATTTACCAGGGCTGGCTCTCGGGCGTTTGCAGTGGTGTGACCCCTGAACCCTGCTGATCGCCCCGGTGGCGTTATCCCCAGGAGCAGGCAGCCAGCGCCAGGTGACAAAGGACCAAGGGAGGGGGCAGCAGGAACCCGCCGAGGGCACACACGGCCGGGCAGCGCACGACAACAGGGCACAGCGCGGCAGCGCAGCGGCCTGCTGGGCTTCCATTAGGGTGTGCCAAAATATTGACACAGGGCAGTAAAGAAGAAAATGTTTTTTTAATAAACCATGGGTCGTCCCTTCGCAAACCAAAAGTTTGACTGCTGTCGAGACAAGGTCTGTGCCTCCCTGCTATGCCAAAAGCCCTGGTGCTTGTTTATTGGAGCCTATTTCAACAGCCTCTTTATAGACTATAGGAATAACAACAACAGAAGCCTTTGAGTGTTGCTCCAGTGCTAGTGCTCACTACTAGGAAAAGGCGTTGATGAACAGACCTTTACTGCTCATTTTATGTTTGAGTCCTACTCCCTACAACACTCTGCTCTCTCATGCTCCCCACCCACTGCATTTAAACGAACAAACCACGTTTTCTTTGTGTCATCTCCAGCCATCCCAAGAGCTTTGATCACCAAGGGAAACATGTCAGAGCTGGCAGTGCTCTCATTCTGGGGAAAATGTTGATATTTTGGACTTATTTTTCTTGTGCATCAGAATGACAGCAAGTATTTTCAACTGGTTTAGTTTTCCAGGGAAGAAAAGCACTCTGGTCAGGATAGCTTATTTCGCTTAGCTTTAATATATCATTTGTAGGATGACTTTAATTATTTTTTAAAACTACGTTATAACTACCTCCTAAAAAAAATATGAAACAAAGGAAGAAATTGCTTGGAAAAAACCACTGAAGCTGCTTGTTGTGGCAGTAATCAAAAGGACATATTAATATTTTGCTCTTATATTTTCAAATAAAATTCACTAAAATGGCCACAAAGCCACTATACAGTCTTCTTTAAATTTAAAAAAAAAAAAAAAAAGAGAGAGAGAGAAGGGCATTTTGTGTGCAAAATCATTCCAAGCTATTTTTCATGGACAAACTGAAACTGCCAGGGGCAAACACAATGTCTTTTTGCTCTCTCTGTCTCTCCTCCTTATTACCAAGTTTTACTGCCAGCTGTTCCGTGGACTTCAGCTGGGGGACTGGGGAAATATGTGGGAGCAGGCAGTGTGTTACCCCTGAACTGAGTTAGTGGAGCACCAACACTTCATTAGAGACTATATAAATATTATCTGTAGCAGACTGGGAAGTGTCAGTCACTGGAGCCTTCCCTATCACCCTTCGCAGCAGCAGAACTGGTCCCACGATGACCATTTTCCTTTATCTCAAGAAACCTCACATGGCTCCCTTTTTTATTCCCAAGTCTGTGAAACGTAGGCAATCCGAGGGCAGTGCAGTGCAGAGCCAGCAGGAGGTGCTCCTATAGCAAGGAAATCTGTCCAACAGAACAAATCCTATGTCTGTGGTACCAGATTTCCCTTCCACTATAATATAAAACACATTTGGCATACTCAAAAAAGGGCTTTTGGCACAGCAGGGAAACCAGTTTGGGCTCTCCTACTGCAGAAACCTAGATAGATGCAATATTTCTCTTGTTTTTAAGTTACTGTAATCAAGCAGACTGCAAAGGAGAAAAAAATAAATGAAAATATGTTGTTAGGTCCTAGTAGACTTGCAGTTTCTGAATTTCTTTTACAAATGCCCATAGAGTATTCTGTCTTTATCCTCCCAAGTCACTGAGAGTAACACATCAAAGAGCATGTTTGCATTTCTATAATAGATAACAGCATTGACATAAGCTTCAGGGTTCATACAAACTATAAACTGAATTACCAATCGCCTGTCTCACATATTTATAAACTGTAAGTTGAGCCTGGAGAAAAAAATTCCAACTACAGGTGAAATAATTATTCCGAAGCTTTTAAAGAGTCACTTCTGAGCTGCAATCTGAATTCTGGTGGATGTGAATTATCAGTTTGGTTTGTACCAGCCTCTGCTTGCATAGCAGGAGTCGAAGGGTAACCTGGGCTCTGCTGCTCACTGCCATGGCAAGGTTGGCACGTTGGCATCACCATTTAAACAAGAGATTTTGTAAAAGCTGCAGGTCTCTCTCTCCCCTGGCTGAGGAAGGAAGGGATTTTCTCCTGCCATGCTCTTGCCTTGCCTCCAAAGCCCACAAGAGCTGGCTCTCCCGCAATCCTCTAAGACACCAGAGCCAGAACAGAGAAAGCCCTGACGGCCCAGAGCTTCTGCTTACAAACCTGAAAGCACTACAGACTATGACACTTCTCCTCACACCTTAAGGCGGAAGAAGAAAATTCCCCTTATTTCTGTAAAGCTCACACAGGAAGCACCCATTTTTGGGAGAAACAGTAGTTCTCAGGTGAGGATGGATGTCAGTGGAATCCAGTGTCTGAATACAGCGTGAGTCATTCATGCAGCAGCTCTCTGCACTGCCACATTGAGGGGTTTGTGCTATATTGTCAGAAGGGAAGACAAAGTGAAGAGGGAAACATTGCTAAAAAAAGGTTATCATGCTGCCTTATGCAAATGTGTTAGAAGAGAAATTGAAACCCACATGTCAATACCACTTCTGGAACTCCAATACAGATCTGAGCTATCAGCTCCTCCCCAGAACTACCCAGAGCACCTCTGCTGCTGCTGCTGCTGCTGTTTAGTATGTCCAAAAGGAGAAGTAACGATAGGAGTCAGAGGAAATAATGGCATAGGATTTGAGGTGGGATGTTCTTTCCCTGGGTACTTTGATGAAGACCGACTGGAGACTAAGTTGGATGATTATCTCTAGACCTCACACAAAAAAGAGTAGACCCAATATTTTATATTAACTTCACAGTAATATGTGGTTCTGAAATATACAACAGCATGTAGGCATTTAAGACATCCAAACTTAGGAGACTTTAATTATTACAGTTCTGTTCTGAAAATTCAGACCTCTCCTCTTCAGGACTTAAGAAATGATCTTGTCTGAAATTACTCTAATTTTTCATCTTAGAGATTTTATATTACATCAGTCCTAAGTTCTTCTCCACAATACAGATAGGAACAATCCATTTCCCTGTGGAACCCCTATTGCGTTACATAAACACTGGAAATCCATTAAATCCAATATTATTAATGACCTTGCAACCGAAATGGTTACCTGGGTTTTTTTTAGCCATATGACAAGAGCTTTTCCTGAATATGTTGAGCATTTACTTTTTAAAAAAACGTTTTCTGACAGACAGGAATGATTCCAAACCAGACCAGATGTAACATACCCAAAGTTTTGCCACGTAGCAACAAAACCAGCCTATAAAATTACCTTTTGGAGAGTCTCTTAGTCTCGTCAGCATGATCGATTCTTGTTCACTTATTACTGCACAAGAGCTGGCATTAAGATTTGGGGTCAGACCAGCAAAAAAAGGATTCTGGTGACAATAACAGCATTCACGAGCTCTGTCAGTGCAGCATGGTTTATTTAATTCAGCAAACATTTAGCTTTGGCAGCAGAGAGAGGCACAGCAATGTAGACAGAAATATTAAGGTATAAGTGCAGAGAAAAAAAATTTTTCCTGGTTAGACCATGTCTAGATTCAAAGGAAAATTGAGGGGGGAGTGAGGAAGTGAGATTTTTTTTTTTTTTTCCTGGGTTGTTATTTTTTTGAAATAGAGTCCTGTTCTCGTGCTGCAAGAAACATGAGGTGAGGATCATTCAGTGAGGAAGGCTCTGCAGCTGACAGATTACGGGATAGATTCAGCTCACTCTCTCTAGCTGTGCTTCTCTGCAAACTGAAACACTCTCTACTTTTCCTCTTTGGATACATTATCTGAGAGGATCGATACATAGGAGTGAAGACAGCTCAGCTTTCTCAGAAACAGACGCAGCACTGAAAAGACACTCCAAAGGGCCCTAAAAAGTACTTGACTCTTGAATAGGTTAGTATTTAAAACACTGGACTGTGTAAGTGAAAAATGAAAAACTGTTCCAGTAGAATATGCACCAACACTTTAAAATGGAAGTTTACAAACAAGAGACCCTTTGTTCAGTGGCACCATTTCCTTTGGTGTTTGGAGGCTTTTTGTGTTCCTTTCTGGCTCCAAATTCCCTTAAAGAAACTGGAAACAAATCTTGCTCCAAAATCTTGCTGAAAAAAATATGTCTAGGTTAAAACACAGAAACACCCACATGAACCTGATGGGATGGTGTACTTGACCGACTCTCCTGTCAAAAAACTTCAGAATTTGGCAGCAATGGAGAAGTGGGGCAGATCCTCATGCACATAGGGAAATGGCCAACACAGCCCCAAAATGTGGCTGATAAATAACACGCATGTGCAATTATTATTGAGTGTCCCTGACACTTCCATGTGACATCACGCCGTCAGGTGTCTCACCTTTTTTTGCTCCAAATGGCTCTCAGCTTTTCTGCATGCACTACTCCACAGCCATCACAGCTGACAGAGCTGCTTGTGCCAGATGCTGTGAAATTTGAAGGAGCAAGGGCCTCAGGGCACTGTAGTTGTTGCGAGGCTCCTTCAGCTTTATGGAGAGCTCTTCTCACCTTTCCCAGGACAACATCAGCAAAGGCTCACCACACATGGTAAATCATGTGTATCTAGGCTGCATTCAGCAGAGGTGGGTTTCTGAGAGAGGAGCTGGGCTGACAGAGTTGAGTGAGCAGGTTTGTGTTCTTCTAATAATTTCATTTGGTTTAAGCTTTTAAAGACTTACAGACTGAGAGAGCTGTCCCTATAGTTCTTATATAAATGAAATAAATCAGTGTTCCTGCAAAATGCCTACTGATAACGCCTTCCAGTCATACTGGTGTGTCTGAATGGCCAGACCTACTCACCTTTTTAGTAAAGAGATGGTGGACTGTTTACAGAAACACTCCTGAGTTAAGCACTTTGGTTACTGGTACAGCACAGCACAATAACTTGCACAGAAGAAAGCCTTCCATCGCTGAGGGAAAGTGCAGCCAACACACCAGCCCACCGAGGTGTGCTGACATTGTCCCATGCCTACATGATCTAAACTCAGTCAGGGCAAGCAGGCAACAACAAATAAAATGTCCTGGTTTGGCAGCCTCTTGCCTTTCCGGGGAGAGATGTTTAAACCGCTTCCAACAATCCTGCTGGGGCATGGACACTTTCTTCCTCGGCCTGATGGTAGCCCCTGTCTCTCTCTGGGATCCTCCTGCCACACAACAATTTTGAAGGAAGCTCAGCGCTTGGGTCAATCTCAAGCCATGCATTTTCCACATCACCAAGGTGATGGCTGACATTTAGGCTCCTAACAGAAGAAAAGGGGCAGAGAAGTAAAATGTTAACTATTACACACTTACTAAGTTATATTACACTAATGTCTGTTATCAGGGGAATTGGACACTGGAATGGGCTGCCCAGGGAGGTGGTGGAGTCACTGCCCCTGGAGGTGTTTAAAGAAAGACTGGATGTGGCACTTGGTGCCATGGTTTAGTTGACGTGGTGGTGTTCAGTCATAGGTTGAACTCAGTCGTTTCAGAGGTCTTCCAACTTCATTGATTCTGTGGTTCTGTGGTAGGGATGGATCTCAGAGTCAGTGTGAAGACTTGCGGCTGCCATTTCTTCCCCTACCGTATAGTAAATGGGTGTTTGTGCTTTTGATAGGAGTAAGGCACAAAGGATCCTTTCCTTGCATGACAGATGACAGCCACCACAGGCAGAGACCCTCAGCCTGGTGGGAGGATGCCCAGTGGGAGCTCTTGCATTTATGCAGGGCCCCACTGAACTGACAAGCAGGCACTGGCCCAAGCACGATGGCTACAGGCATTGCTCCACAGCGAGTTATATTTAACACGGGAGCCTAAATTACACAGCAGATCAGGAGAACTCCCTTTGAAAAGGCTAACAAGGTGCCACCTGTTTCCCAGGTCACAGCCAGGACTTTTGAAAGCACATATGTTTGACAAGACCCAGATCAACTGAACAAAGTAACATTAATAGGGCCCCCTCCCCTGCTTGGGCGCGGGGCAAGAGGCAGCTGCCCTGGTGCCTGGCTGGAAATCAGGAGCAGCCCCCGGGAACCTTGCAGGCTTCCCCAGCTGCGGGAAGAGTCCACAGGGAGGATGTGCAGCAGTAACGAGGGAGACAAAAGTGTGACTGAGGGGACAAGGATCTTCTGAGAGATGAGAATGAGCTGAAAGATATTTCATTTCCCCAGATGAGGATAATTCAAATAAGTTCAAAGAGATGAACTTCCTCCAGAGCATAAGCTTCTCTGGGGCAGAAACCTGTTAATTTGGAGAGCATACCATATGTAACAGAGGCTGTGTGGGCAGCTCCATGAACCATGGAGTGGAGCAGGAGGGGAGACCTTCCTGCCCAAATCAGACATTCATTCAGACAACACCAAATCCACAGCCCAGGTCAGGGTGCGGATGAAGTAAATCCATCTCCTTGCAGCCCTGTGCTTGCAGCCCTGTGCAAGAGCTTGCATAAAGCGCTGTACCTGGATATCTCCAAGAGCTGCTCTGCACCCTCCCTCTAGATTCATCTCTGGAGTTTGCTTCAGGTGTTTTTTTCAAAACATCCGTAGCAGTTCCACCATTTTAATATCTACCTACAAAACCTCCTGATGCTTTGGGTTTTAGTGAACCACAAACTACCTTAAAAATGCAACATAAAATTAAAGAATTCACTGTTCATAGCTCCAAGTAGGGAACCAAGTAATTAATACACAGCTTAATCTACAGCTCCTGCTTTCCTTATACAGCTCCAGTGCTTTGGCCTGCAGCCCCTTTGCCTTAATTGCTCTCACTAAAGATAGCACTCTTCTAATGCAGAATAATCTGGTGAATCCTATGCCCATATCAGGGCTAAATGCACAGTGTTTAAGAGGAAGAGAGCTCAGAATAACAAGGTGTTTGTTTGCATTCAAGGAAAAATAGAAAAGTTTACTGAAATTCAAAATAATATATCTCATATGAAACGAAATCCCATTAAAAGCTAATTTTTCTAATTATCTAATATTATTCTGGCGATGGCTAATATCTCATGGATGATCCTTTGCTAACTTATAATGGTGAGCCACAGCCTGTCTGCATGCCAAAGATACCCTCTTTAAAGAAAAATAAATACCACAGAACACTTCTGATCTTTCTTGTATAAAGATTTTTTTTTTTAATGAAACACTATTTAGATGCTTCACGGCCAGCAAACATAAATAAATGCCATAAAAAGTAGTTTTGGCTGTGAGAGAGGTCTGAAAAACTGAATTCCTCAGGGGACAGACAAATAAACCAGGGAAAGTTTTATTTCATTATCAACATAGGAGCGGCGTGCATACATCAGCTGGTATCAATCTTGGTTATAGCTTGAGGCCAGTGACTGACGGCATGCTGCAAATTCAGGTGCTGACTTTTTCATCACAGAAGGCATTTGAGTCCCTTTCTGCAGTTTTTGGTTTTCCGATCTGCACTGCTCTGCTGCGTCATCTTCCCTGTCCCTGGAATGACTGCCTGCAATTGGAGGTTCAGGGACTTTTTAAGCTGGAGGTTGTATCTGACTGGTTGTTTCACAGACAAAATGAATTTGCCTAATCCTTTTCTGAATCCATTCATCCTGTCAGCCTCCATCTAACATCTAACATCTTGGAGCAAGAAACTTCATAATTTAATTACACATTGTGTAAAAAGGTGCTGAAATTAGTAAAAGTTATTAAAGTCTTTTAGCCAGCAAGAATATTATTATCCGGAGTCTCTTGTTTTGCTGAAAAGCCTGGCTAGGTGGGCAAGGACAGTCGGCTCAGCTGCCAACTGGAGGCTCACCCAGAGACTCAAGTTTTGCAGCTGCTCCTTCCTTCTGACCAGCACAAAGCGGCAGAGGAGGCAAGGTAGAAACAGGAGATAAAGTACAGCTTTCTGTGGAGATGTACTGACCAGAGGTTGACTGATCAGCCGTGGTGGAACCTGGCAGATGAGCAACAAGAGCCACAATCTGAACCCTTGCCTCAACACTGCAATAGGCCAGCCAGCCTCAAAGGGTCCCCCTCTCTCACTACCCTTTTCAGCGGGGCAGAAACCATTCTCCTCCTTAGGCAGGGCTTGTTTGCAGAGGGCCTGAGCACCCATGCTCTGGCTGAGCTCAGCGGGAGCCACAAGAAGTCTGGGAGACTCAGAGCAGCATCACACAGGGAATTTGGGGATTTTAAGTGCAACCATTCACTTACAGTTTTCTCCTCTACCACACATTATCCTTAGTGTCATCCCTCATCAGCTCTTTTTCAGCTCAGGGTCTCATCTGTAGGTCCCTGCTCCAGCACAGTTATGAGTCAGGGCTGCAGAATTTGAAACCTCCTTGCATGTGATGTTCCCTCTCCTTTGACAACTCAGCCACACCTGCAGGACTTTTGCTCACATCCCTTTACTTCCCCCAGCCTTAGAGAACTCTAAATTGCAACTCTAAATTGCAAAACAAAACTGCTTGTTTCCCCTGGGCATGGACACAAGTTGTCTATGCAAAGGAAAATGGAGCTAAAGGTGAAATGGCCAGCTGCAACTCAGACCGATCTTGCTCTTCATCAAAAGGTGAACCTTAACTCCTGTCCCTACAGGTCACGCCTCTCCGCCTTCCGGTCACCATGAAGACTTGTATTTCCAAATAATTACCAGACCTGAAACCGTGAAGCTGTGATGCTGAGATCACAAGGCTCTGAACAAGCCTTGACTCCTGCAAACTCCTCTTTCTCTGGCACTTCCCTATCAAACACTGCTGCCTTTGACTGGCATTCAGCTGTTACTGTTTAATACCTCTGTCGGGCAAATTAATGGCAGTTACTTCCATGGGAAGTGAGAAATGGTACAGTAAAATAAGACCCACCTACAAATAACTTTCTCAGCAAGAAAGAAAATTCGCCACCTCGTTACTTGCCTTAACCACTTTCCCTGGGGGAGTGCCACATGTTTCACTGAGCGCAGCAAGATCCTTGGTACAGCCTGGCTGCTGTTCCCCCTCCCCATCCAGCTGTGTTTCGGCGATGGACTTGGTCAGACAGAGGTCAGGGAATTAAAAAAAAGTAAATAGGAGTCATGTACTAGGAGCACACATTCACTGCATTGCTGAACTGTCTTACTAACCCGGGAGTAGCCTCCCACACTCCCGTGCCGTTAGTGCACAGCTGCTGCTGGAAAGTTGCCTGCAGAGCCTCTCTCCCCTCCCACCTCTTTCAAAGGACCTTGTCTGGAGCTACCAGGCTTCTGCTGGCAATATTTGTCAGGGAACAGAGGACTACTGTCACTTAAAAACAAGCAAAGGATTACAAGATGCTTTGATTTCGTTGGGAGCACAGAAAGGGAACGATCGCCATTTCAAAAGCTAGAAGGAAACACTGGTGCACAGTCAGCTCCGCGTGTTCATTATGTATTTGGCAGAATATATCAATTGGTGTATGCTGAATTCCAAAACAGGTCTAACTAGAGCCATGCCAAGGGCTATTGTAAAAGGGTGACTGCTCCACAAAGCACCTCATATACTTATGGGGCTCCAGATACTAATTTTGCACTGTACAAGCAAGTACAAATAGAAATAAACGTTTTCAGCATAAGGCTTCCAACGACGCGTGCACAAAACCCCCGGCAAAGGGCCCTTAGTGGCCTTCCCTGGTGCATCCAAGAAGTTGCAGCATGAGACACTCACCAGCACATCTGAGTCCAAGCTAGAGGTGCAGAAGCAGAACTCGGTCGGAGGGGCTTTTGAAAACCTGCCCACGGACACTGCCCCTGGGTGCGGCACCCTGGCTCTCGGGGATGGAGAAAATCTCACCCGTTCTGGGACATGTATAACATTTATTTATTCAGGAGCAGAACTTCCTCCTCTAAGAAAGTAGGAAATGTTGACGTAAATGGCCAAAGCTGCTACTCTGAAATTAAAACTCATTTCTTCAGCCAGAATCTCACATTAATGTGGTGTCCCACAAAACTACTAAAGTTTGGATTTTCAAAGGCCCCTTTGGGGATATTTTACTCTACTCCCTTTGAACATCTCTTCGGTCCTTTCAAAAATGCCAGCCTAAAAATCCCTGCTGGGGGGCAGCATGTTGCTTTTCAGGTCTTACCTTTAATACAACATTAACCTCACATTTTGCATTTTTCCAAGCGTGGCTTTCTGGGTTTAGTACTGACTCGGAGTCCTGCATCCCCTTTTATCCACATGCTGTGGATTATCTGATCTGATGAGTCATCAGAAATAATCCTGCAGCGGCACTGCTGGATGTAGGGGTTAGTTTGCAAGCTACTTTGTGTCATCGTTTATTTGAATAAACCATGCCACCTGCCCTGTATTTTAACTTGCACTTTAAAAAAAGAAGAAGGAAGCTGCCACTAACTGCTAACTATTTTAATCTCAAAGTAAGATAACCTAACACATTTGTGAGATCTGAGCCACCAATGCCTTCCTCGAAACAAAAGCTCTTACAGTAAAAATGCCCTGGTAAGATTTGCCCACTGAAATCTCGTAAAGCCCATGTTGTTGCAAGAGCTAAGGAAACCTAGCTCTTTAAATAGAGTAATTCTGGGCTAAGAACATTAATGGCATCCCAGAACTGGAAAGCTGGATGTGTAAATTAAAAAGCAAAAAGCACATATACACTCTTAATATCCTAATACCTATTACATGTGATCTCTTTCAAAGTAGCTTTAAATGAGAAGTGCAGTTACTCTTTGATATAGCTGCTAGAAACATAGCCAGGATGCCCTTTGTTATAAATTTAAAAAACGAGCCTGCATTTCATAAAGGCTCATAATAAATGAGTCTTCAAAACCAGCACACATTATTCCCTTTTTGATTTTTTCTCCATTTGAAACATAAATCTGCACCAGATACAGAATAGTTCCCTTCACTCGGCAGAATCCTCTTGATTTGACTGTTGGAAAGGATCCCTTTCAGCCACCATGGCAGAAATGCTCACACGTGCAATGAGAAATCCCCTCCACACCACACCGAAGTTCCCTCAAGGCTATCAGGAACTGGCCTCGGCATCATCTGGAGGCCACAGCAGGTGACCCACGCCGATAAGCAGCTGGACACAGGCCATGGAGTGTGAGCCACGGTGTCTGCAATCTAAACCTGGACCCAAATCCAAAGGCATGCCAGAAACCTGGACATTGTGCTTGTGAAAACACTGGAAGGGGACTGCACCACCAAAGGGATTGTCTGCCTGGTACAACACAAGAGTGAGGGAGGACACTGGGTTTTCCCCCCAAAAAATCGTGATCTGTTATTCACTTTCCCTATGGCGCTCATCAGAAGAGCAGAGAGCCTCTTTAAAGACAACAGTGCATTTATTCTCACAGGGTAAAAAAGTGTCTTAAAAGTATTATCCTTGTTTTAGAGGCACAGAACAGGTCTGTATTTCTAAACATATCCATACAACCTGAGGCAGGCCGGGGCTGGATCCCCAGTGATGCTGTGCAGCAGTGGCGTGTGCAGGACACCACAGTGATGACTGCAGAGCCAGGGCTAATCATCACATCCCTGCTCTGGCCCTGCTCACCCTTATGTCCTGAAGGAGGAGGATTTATTTGCTTCAGAAGGAATTTGGGAATTCAGCCCTATATATTCAACTCGCACATAAATCACGGATGTTATCTAAATGGGGTGGCAAACACAGACCCAGGGAACACACATAATTCAGTCACATTGCCTTGAAAAGGCACCGAAAAGGCTCGATTCGAGAAATTTTAAAACCTAACATTCCTTGTTGTGCTTTGCAGTCCTGAGGGAGCAGCGGGAGCCGGGTGTCCATCCCCTTAGGCCCGGGGCGGGCAGGGTGTGCGGGGCGGCAGCGAGGCCCCAGGGGTTCCCGTTCCGCACCCCAGCTGTGCCACCCCTGCATGGCACAGCTCAGAAAGGAGTGCCGCTGCCCCTCGCAGCGCAGTGCGCGCCTGGCCCGCCGGGGAGCCGCGGGGCACAGCGTGGGCTGCCGGAAAGGCGCCTGGCCCCCAGCGCACCCACCCCCAGGGGGACCACCCTCGACTCGGCTTCCCAGGGGGAGAACAAACCGCTGGGGGTTTGCCTAGAAAGACTCCCTTCGAACCTCCTAACTGGCCTCTCGGGCGGGAGGAGGGGATTTGTGCCGCTGTTTGCCCGTTGGTCAGGCAGTAAAGGGGTTTTGCCCCGCGGCCGCGCAGCCCTGGCCCGGCCGCGCTCGTGGACGCGCTGTCGGGCGGCTCTTCCCGGCCGAGCCCGCTTGGCTCCACAGCCTGGCGGCTTTAAACAAAAGGGCTGGTCTGTTGGTTCGTTGGTTGGTTTTTATTTTTTTTTTCCTTTTCAGAAAACAACTGCAACCCCCTTTTGAGAGAATATTTTTTTTCCCCCTCCCTCCCGCCGGTGCCCCCGACCACCATGTGCTCCCCCTGCTCCCCCTTGCCTCCGCCTGGCATGCGTCCCGGACGGAGGAATATTTTT